>WBNM01017186.1:0-77998 GCA_013399055.1 Ramphastos sulfuratus | reverse complement strand
TGGTGCTGAGGGAGATGATTCAGCACCAGCCTTGGTAAATCTAGATAACAGTTGGACTGGATGATCTAAAAGATCTTCTCTAACTAAAATGATCCTGTAAATAAGTCAGGTAATGCTGATTGAAGAACTACTCCCTTATGCAACATAATCAGTGATGCCCTTCAAACCCCACTCGGTAGCACCACAGTTGTGGATTATACATCCTGGTGTTTTTCAGAAGCTACCCATTGTGTCTGCCTGGATGATGCCAAGCCCTGCGTGCTCCTCTTTTGGAAACCAAATTGCATTCAACCTCCTAGATTAATGACACTTATAAATAAATAAAAATCTGTAATTTACTGTTAAGAGAAGACCAGCGGCATCCTGCCACAGAGCTAAAGGTGCAGCGTGGTCTGACAGAGATTGGTGATAGGTTGCTGACTCATTTTTCATTTACTTTGTGGGTGTTTTTCAGCATGAGGAGCTTGCAAGCAATGATGCAGCTATCTCTGTCTGAGCCGTATCTCAGCCTCACAACAGAAATCAGTAATTAAAGTTTAACACGCAGCGCTGAGACTATCCGCATCTCTCAAGGGGCCACTAAAAGGAAATTAGCAAAGAATGATGCAAGTTTGCTAGAAAGATTTGATAGCCAATTCTAATTTCATCAGCTTTGATTGGGAAATTGAAAAGGCACCTCTGGGGGCACTAGCCCGGCATTCCCTGCAAGTTTCTCATTTAATTAAACAAGGCACATGGCAGACTTTGAACTCACCCAATGTAAACCCCTGAAATCGTCAGGGATTAGACTTACAGAAGCTCCCTGCTCTATCACACACAATTACAGACTCATAGGGTTGGGAAGGACCTCTGGAGAGCATATAGACCCACCTCTCCACCAGAGAAGGTTCCACTACAGCAGGTTGCACAGGACAGCATTCAGGTGGGTTCTGAACGACTCCAGAAGTGGAGACTACATCACCTCTCTGGGCAGCCTGTTCCAGTGCTCCATCGCCCTTAAAAGAACTCACTCTGTTCAAGTTAGTGTCCATTAGCCCTCGTCCTGTCACTGGGCACCACTGACAAAAGACTGGCCCCAACCTCCTGACACCCACCATTTAAGTATTTATAAACACTGATAACATTCCCCCCATTGAGGCTATAAAACCTCAAGTCCCTCAGACTTTTTTACTGAGACAGATGTTATAGACTCCTAATCATCTTCATAGCCCTTTGCTGTACCTTCTCCAACAGTTCCCTGTCCTTCCTGAACCTTCTGAGAACCTAAATTTCCTAGCATAAAACACTGCCACACAAAGCTGAGCGGAAGAAGATCAGACAGACAATGGAAATTAGATGCTGATTAGATGCCAAGAGAAGATTACTTGTAACGACATGCCATACCAGCAGCTGAACAAGAGAAAGCCTTTTTAGCTGAAACAAGAATCAGCTTTGTAGCACCTTTGGGTTTTTTTGTGTGAGAGCAAGTCTTTTTTGAAAGGTTATTCAAAAGGTTCAAGTGTTTTGAAAGGTTATGGGCTTGCAGAAAGCTCTGAAGTTTGAAGAACACTTTCCCAGCTCTTTGACTTCTCGTTGAGCTCAAGTGATGCCAGTCCCTTCCTTGCATTATTTATGATCGGTGCTGCTACCAAGCCATTTCTCTTTATGTGAGCCAAGCAATAGCAGCAAATTAGCTTTGTACCTTGCTGAGATTTCTTCCCACATTTTCCAGTGCTGTCAGTTTACAGTGTTGCTGCCAAAGGGAGTGTTTATGGATCCTTGGGTACAGAATATGTACTGCAGAGATGTATTTACAGGAGGTTTTCTGATCTGGCGAGAATGGGAACAAAAAGACTTATTCAGCCTGCTTTACATTTCTATTTCTTCTAGTTCAGCTTCTGTTGCTACCAATTCTCTGCTGCATGTGACTATTTTAGTAGAAAAAAATTAATGCATCGTTTAAAAGCCAGGCTTTTGGCATGAAGGGAAAGGGACGTGGCAGAGAGTCTTCTCTACAAGCAGGTTGAAGTTTTCTGATTTCTACACACTGCTGCTTCAAGTTTCAGAAAAGAATAAATCCAGTCATATTCACGGATTCACAGAACGGTTTGCACTGCAAGGGACCTTCCACACCCCTGCCATGGGAAGGAACTCCTCCACTAGAGCAGCTTGCTCAAGGCCCCATCCAACTTGGCCTTCAACACCTTCAAGGAGCAGGCATCCACAACCTCCCTGGACAACCTGTCCAAGTGTCGCACCACGGGAAAGAATTTCTTCCTTATCTCCAGTCTAAATCTGCCATCCTCAAGCTTCAATCCATTCCTTCTCTTCTTTACACTACAGGGCCTTGTAAAAAGCTCCTTCCCACCTCTCCTGTATCCCCCTTCAGGTACTAGAAGGCTGCTCTAAGGTATACCCAGAGCCTTCTCTTTTTCAGCCCCAAGCCTTTCAGCCTGCCCCCATAGTGGGAGATGCTCTAGCCCTCTGATCATCTTGGTGGGCTTCTCTGGACCCACTCCAGCAGCTCCATGTCCCTCCTCTGCTGAGGGCACTAGAACTGGATGGAGTGCTGCAGGTGGGGTCTCACCAGGGCAGAATCACCTCCTTTGTGCTGCTGGTCATTTTGCTTTTGAAGCAGGCCAGGATTTCAGGTGTGTTATTTTCAAGCACGTAACAGCACTTTAAATATAGAGGAAGAGACTGAAATAAAGAAGTGCAAGACAGACTGAATACACAGGACTGATGTGTAATCATCCAATGGTCCATCAGGCATCACTCCACATCAAGCTCTGGAAAATAAACATTACTGATGGTTCTTGAAGGATTGCCTGGAATTGGAAAGGAGTTTGTCCTTGTTGTGATGAAGATCCTTGGCTATGCAAAGCCAGCTGCTAGTCTGACATCATGAAAACTTAACACCCCCAAGCAGCTCATGCCAGGAAGTTTCAGGTGTCAGCTGCTAATCTGAGCTAATCAATGTCATTTTGATTAGCTTTATGTGAATGTGAACAAAAACTGCCAGGTTGGCAAAGTCATTTTTCCTCTTGACAGTCCCCACGTGTACAAGCTTGTGTAAGCTTAATTGAAGTCAACAAAGTACAACTTCTTTTTTAAACATTTTAAGTACCTGTTATTGGAGTACAATTAATGAGGATAGCCACCAGGGTAAGTTCTGCAAAAAAATCAACAGAAGACAGAGAGCCTGACACTCTCCTTTGTTTATAGTTGTGGAAAACAAACAACAGCCCAGAGAGGAAGCTTCATCTTTATTTGACACATGCAACTTAGAATGAAAGCTTCTATATTTATTAGAACGGGGTTGCTAATTGTCATTTTAAATAGAAAAGGCTTAGGTCAATATTATTGAGATTAAATGTCCCAGAGTGGAAGTAAAAGAACAAAAAAAAAATCCCATTAGTTATTAAATAAAGAGAAATATACACTATTTTGTTTTTCCTTCTTTGGGTAAATACTCCACTTTTTACCAGTGTATCCTGACTCTAATAGTTGGATTTGTGCACTTTCTTCCCAGATGCCAGCTGTATCCTGGGCTGCAACCACAGGAGTGTGAGCAGCAGAACAGGGATTCTGCTGCTCTGCTCTGGTGAGACCACATCTGCAGCACAGCTTCCAGTTCCGGTGCCTCCAGCATAAGAGGGACATGGAGCTGCTTGGGTGGGTTCAGAGAAAGGCCACAAAGAATCAGATTGCTGAAGAACCTGCCCTGTAGGGACAGGCTGTGAGAGTTGGGGCTGTTCAGCCTGAAGAAGAGAAGGCTGCAAGAAGGCCTTGTAGATGTCACTGAGATCACCCCTCAGTCTCCTCCAAGCTAGACACTCAGCTCCCTCAACCTTTCCTCTCCAGGGAGATGTTCCACTGCTTTCAGCACCTTTGTGGTTCTGTGCTGGACTGTTGCAAGCATTTCTCTGAGGTTCTTCTTGAACTGAGGTGCCCAAAACTGGACAATATTGTGTCACACATTTTTTTAAGTGTCCATGTGCCATAATTTATTTCTGTTGTGTACTGTTTCCATAAATAAGTTGCTTTAAAAATAATAGCCTCTAAACCAGCTCCTGTCGTTGCCCTTTCTTAACTTTAAGAGCCCAGCTAATGTTTACAGATTTATTTATGCTGGGAGCCTTCAAACTAGGGCAATTATTTTAGTCTTAATAATTGTATCAGTGCACCACTGAAAGCTTTAAAATAATTTGGCAATAGGGGACCTTTTCCAGGACGTCTCCCCCCTCCCCCTTTTTGTCATTTAATATTGTAGCCTATGTGAGAGGGTGATTTTGTTATTACCCACCTCAAGGACAGCTTTATGAAGGTGAAAAACTCCATACCCAGAAGAGTTCACTAAGGGTGCAGACATCCTATTTAAACAGCAACATTATAATTAGCCCAAGCTTGCTATTTCATATTTTTACTTAATGTCTGTCGATATAAGCTAGAAAAGATTAGTGTAAAGCTCTTTTATAAAGAGCAAGATGACCCTTTGTGTTCAGAGCTGATCAATAACAACTTGCACTGAGAGAACTGGGAAGCACAAACTGTCCTACTCCATTCTAATTTCAGAGGGAATGGGGAGGGCCTGTACCACTGTCACCCACTGAACAAATAAGCTTAACGCTGTTATTAATAGTGCTTGAAACAGAGCCCTTAAAAGGTGTTCTGAAGGCTTGCTACAGTAAAGCTGAAGATAAAACATATTAAGTCATCTGTAACTACAAAATACACATACAGCATTTAGAGATTGTTTTCTTTCCTTTAAGAGTGAGCAAAAATGATCATGAGCCAGTATGTGCCCAACAGCCAAGAAGGCCAATGGCATCCTGGCTATTGGACAGGGAGGTAGGAAGCAGCAAGACAGAGAGGTGATTCTGCCCCTCCACTCTGGTGAGGGCCCACCTGCAGCACTGCATTCAATTCTGGTGCCCTCACCACAGGAGGGACATGGAGCTGCCGGAGTGGATCCAGAGGAGCCCACCAAGATGATCAGAGGGCTGTGAGAACCTCCCACTATGGGGCCAGGCTGAGAGCATTGGGGCTGTTCAGTCTGGAAAAGAGAAGGTCAGGGAAGACCTTAGAGCAGACTTCCACTACTCGAAGGGGACTACAAGAAAGCCAGGAAGGGATTTTTTACAAGGGCTTGCAGAGATAGGACAAGGACCAATGGAATGAAGCTGGAATACAGGAAATGTAGACTGGAGATTAGGAAGAAATTCTTTCTAGGGGGAGTGGTGAGACACTGGAACAGGTTGCCCAGGCAGGTCATGAATAACCTCTCCCTATAGGTGTTGAATGTCAGGTTGGACGGGGCTTTGAGCAAGCTGCTCTAGTGGAAAGTGTCTCTGCCCATGGAAGGGGGTTTGGAACTAGATGATCTTTAAGGTCCCTTCCAGACTAAATCATTCTTTGAATCTAAGTTCATTGCATCAAATAAAAAGATAATTCAGAGCAAGGAAAAGCCTCTTCTGCACAAACAGGGAAATAAAGACTTTGCAAGCTGCCTGCTCTTCACACCATTTTGTGGAAATGGCAGCATGTGAGGGCTTGGAATAGTGAAACCCTGGCAGAGAGTCTGACAATGAACTACCATACTGTGGGTGTCAGGAGTGATGTCACGTGGCAGCTAAACAGCCCTCACCAGCTGGAGGCCCCCAAATGCCAATTTTAATTAGAAACTTTATTTGAAAATAGAGTTCACAGTTTATACAGGCTACACTCGGTGCCATCAGAGCATCTTGAGCTGAATGAAGTGCTGGCGTGTTCTTTTCTTAACAAAAGAGCTGTAAAGGTAACGCAATTTATTTTATTTGTTCAGAAGAGCAATAATCTTTGCAGTCAGTTTAACAGAGTCTGTAGCAGATGTCACCCAGATGTGCAAACAAAATGCCTTCTAATTCCTTCTGTACACAGAGCTGTTATATCCTCTGCTCACTCTTGTCTTCGGATGCATGATTATTACTTTTATATTTTAGTTTCTACAAATTCATAATTCCACAAATGTCAGGACATGGACGCTGACCTGAGTGGTGATTTAAATGTTTATTTGAGGTTTGCTCAGTTTCATAGACCCTGATTCATTATACTCATGCCACAACACAAGAGACAGAGAGAACTGCCTGATTTCACCTATGCTTTCAAGTTTCCATTTGGCAGGAATGGAACATTTTACCATACTTCATCTTTTTTTCTTCTGATATACAGAATCCCAGCATGGCAGGCATTGTAAGTGACGTCTGGAGATTACAGAATCACAGAACTGATTCAGTCAGAAAAGACCTCTAAGATAAGGGAACTGCTTGAAAGAGTCCAGTGCAGAGCTACAAGGATGCTGAAGGCAGTGGAACATCTCCCTTGCGAGGAAAGGCTGAGGGAGCTGGGGCTCTGTAGCCTGGATAAGGAGAGTCAGGGGTGAGCTCATTCATGTTTATAAAGATGTGAAGGGCAGTGTTGGGAGGACAGAGCCAGGCTCTGCTCAGTGATGCCCAATGATAGGACAAGGGGCAACGGGTGCAATTTGGAGTGAGGAGGTTCCACATGAGCATAAAGGGGAATTTTTATCACTGTGAAGGTAACACAGCTCTGGAGCAGACTGCCCAGAGAGGTTGTGGAGTCATCATCATTGGAGATTTTCTAAACTCGCCAGGATGTGTTCCTGTGTGACCTGCCCTAGATGATTTTTCTCTGGCGGGAGGGTTGATCTGGATGATCATTCAAGGTCCCTTCCATCCTCTAACATTTTGATTCAGTAATTGAGTCAACTGTCAAACTGTCAACTGTCAAACAAAGACCACCACGGTCATTAAACTACATCCAGATCATCTAAGTCCACTCACTCTGCTAACTCAGATACACCTTATGAGACTTCAGAAACCATGAAAAGCAGCTCAGGAGGTGTTACTTCTCTGGTGGACTCCCAATTAATTCTGATCTATCAGAAGCTGTCTGCCAAAGGTCTTATCACAAATGATATCAATTCCTCCATGCTACTCTAAGATAGTATGAAATTGCATGAAAAGCAGACTATGGGTAAAGAATTCTCCTGACACAAGGTACTTAGTACTTTCGGGAACTAAAAGCAGTTGTAAGGATATAATTAAGATGTTGGACCCATTTTTTTCCATAAGTTGGAAAATGAGGCACCTACAGAGTGTAGTCCTTGTGTATTAATTAACCACTTCTTAAACTGCCCATTTAGATTAACTGAGAAAATTCCACCCGGGCTGAAAACTAACTTGCTGCAAACTACAGCATCTGAGTGACAGACTTGTAATCTGCATTAAAGAAGTGGAGGAGATAGGAATGAAAGGACAGAGACATATCAGATACGCACTGTCAAAAATTTCTTCTAGAATTTGCTTCACTTAATTCCTATATAACACACTGACAGGGATGATGTATCATTTAGCACTTTAAAAGATTCCTCAGGAAGCCAGAGAAGTGATGAGCAGTTCTTTTGACCCTGGCACCCAGAATAATTATGATTATCTGCACTATTTAGCCTGAAAGGAATCGGACACTGTTCATGGTCTGTTAGCTCAGCTATGATGTTTGATAATCTATACACACAAGTCATTGAAGGTCACTCAACCTTAGAGTACTTCAAACACACTTAGTTAGCCTTTACTGAATAGTAAAGAGCAAGTGCCCCATTTCTATTGCAATGACACTACTGAAAGACTTGGAACTGCTGAAGGATGAAAATAACTTCATTTTATGTCTGCTGTGTGGAAAGATTTGAATAAACCCCGTTGTTTGGCTGGACTGTAAATAAGAAATACCTGCCAGAATGTTAAGTGAAGTGGAGACTAGGCAGAAGGAAAATGAAGCTAAAGAAAAAGAAGCTGATTCTGTGCAACTAGTTAGAATCTCCTCTGTCACTCAAACACACTGAAAAGCAACTGGACAAGCACTCCTTAGCTACAGCTTTGCCTCGGTTGACCAACCAAGAGCAATCACACTGGTTCTTTCTATGTTTCCTAAATACCAAGTAAAAGGTAGCTTCTGGGTTGCGTGATAGAAGTATCTTTATAAAGCTGAATTCACATCAGAAATTTTATAGGCACCTGCAAATTCTGATATTTCTGTCTGAAAGTGGTGTAATGTAAGAAACAGAGCAGCCAACCAGTAGGCTATGATTGAAAGTAAACAGCATCTATATTCAAAAGGTACAAAAGATCATCTATCTCCGTAGACCTACTCAACAGATATGGGAGGTCAACTGGCCTTCTGCCTATAAGAACAGCAGCCATGGCATCATCACACAGGGGAGGGCAGAGGCACACCAAAACCACTGCTTTTCAGTCACAAAGGGCTACTTCACTGATCCATGCTTATTGAATGGGACAAGACACTTCCTGGCCACTTTGGGGAGCAAATAATTGATCTTTCAGAGAAGACACCTCTTTTTTTACTGTTTCATATGTACAGAAAGCATCAGAATTATAGAACTGTTTTGGCTGGAAGAGACCTCTAAGGTCATTGAGTCCACCACTTAACCCAACACTAAGTCCATTACTAAACGATGTTCTTCTATGATTCAGCTCTGCATTTGTACATCTTTTAAATCCCCACAGGGCTGATGATTAGGCACTTCCCTAACTGGCAATCAGTTCCAGGGCTTGACAGCCCTTTCAAGGAAAGAATTTTTCAGTGAACATCATCTATTCAAGACCAAATCTTACACTTTGGATGTAAAAACAACACCAAACGAAGAATTCGCAAGTAAAAAGATTCCACCCAATCCTCCTCTGCTACAGTGATTGAGCCTTACAGCTTCTCCTGAAACCAATATTCTTACATGGATTCAAAATAAACATTGTAGAGTGGAGACTCTGATTTGAGTCATCTCTGTGACTGGAGCCTGTTTGTAACAGCAAAAGACTTCTAAATGTAAAATATCTTTACGAAGACATTATCATCTTGTACGACTGTTGCAGAAATACATTTTCTTTGCTATTATATAGTTTGCTTCTATGTGGAGATAAAAAAAAACAGGCTAAGGAAGATGCAGACTGAGTCTGATTCAGTGACCTACTCATTTGGTATTTTTCTTTATGAAGCTGCAGTCTCCTATTTGGAAATCAGCTTTATTACATCTACGACTGCCAGCTCCCAGTATTTTCCATCTTATGGCTGAGATGAGAGCAAGCCTCTTTGCATGCTGTGTGTATCGCCTCTAACAGCTTTACTTACCAAGTTTTACCTAGTGAAACCTTTGTGAAAGGGACATGAAAAGCCAGGTAGCTCTCAGACAACCCTTATCTAGTGGCACAGCGAGAATTTCAATGCAATCTTATACAGAGTAAGTTGGAAGTGTCACTGAGAAAAGTCTGAAGATGTTTTGCTTCTCTTCAAAACTTTAAAGTCGTGGCAGATTAATAATACTTGGTTAGGTGTCCCTCCCCCACTATCCCTATGTCAGGTTTAGGATAAAACCCTAATCCTATCTACATCCTCCACATAAACTGTAAACTTAATTTTCTCTTACAAATAATCAAACACAGACATAGCACTGCTAAGGCTGTTCAGTGGCAAAGTGGTGTATTTAAATCAGAGGTGAAAAAAAAAAAATCAATACACAATTATATTTTTTATACATCTATGTGATTCAGTTTTCCTTTGCATTTCTGTGTTTATTCTGACTTAGTTTTCTTGATGCAATAGTTATAATGTCATTATTGGGGTCTGTATCTGAAATACTTTCAAGCAAGAAAAAAAAAAAAGAGTATGAAATATTTTATAATCTGAGGAAATCTATATCCAGGTAGCTGCCTATTTCATTTTTACAAGCAAATAAAATTCCATATTCCTTGAGCAGAAATAAATCGTGCTCTGGTATAGAGAGCTGTCAGATAAGGATTTCCTTTTTTTTACCGGTCTATTTAAAGTGGCACATTTCCTGTTCCATCTGGGATGACTAAGGAAAATATGAATACCTCAGCATTTATCCCAAAGTGGCCATGTTCACAGTGTCTGTATTTTTATTAATGAAATCCCTTTGACAGAGCTTAACATCACTGACAGACTGCTCTTAAAAATTCAAGTCTAGACATGTACTCATGACAGCCACCTTCCAGTCAATCACCTTACAACAGCATTAGAGAGATGATGCAGATTCATACAACCCTTCATCATACAAACCAGTAGTTTTTTCTTCATTAAGAATTTAAGAACAATGTTAAGGTGTTCAAACATGTCCTGAGAAGGGCAACAAGGCTGGTGAGGGGGCTGGAGCACAGCCTCTCCTTGCAGGGCTAAGGGAGCTGGAGGTGCTCAGCCTGGAGAAAAGGAGGTTCAGGGAAGACCAGCATGGAGCGAGACTGAATTTAGACTGTTGCGAAGCTGCATATTTATAATTGAACTTCACAGAATCGAAGTACCAGTTTGGAAGTGACCTCAAGGATCATCTGTTCCACCCTTTCTTGCAAAAAGAATGCCTAGACAAGGCAGCTAAGCTCCCTGTCCAGATGAATGTTGCAAGTCCCCAGAGCTAGAGAAAGCACCGCTCCCCTGAGATTATTCCAATGGCTGACTGTTCTCAGCAGGACATTTTTCATCTTGTGTCTGCTGAGAATCTCCACAGGAGTACCTCATAGAATAGGAAGCAGACAGAAGCCTGATTATCAGGACTTCTTCTGAAATTCTGGAATTTGTTACCTGCCTTGTATTCAACTTGGACAACTTTTCAGCCAATATGGCTATCAAAAACTCCGGAATTAGAACAGACAATCAATAGTGTAACAGAGAACCCTATGCAAGTCTGAGGTCTGTTACAGACAGTCTTCCTCTCCTTCTCCTTGACTACAAAGGTCTTGATCTCACCTCACACTGCAACAATTGCTTGCCCACAAGTGGCAGACACAGCAGGCATACTGTGCCATTTCCCTGTCAGAGCCGCCCTGGCACATTGTCCATTATTCTCTTCGACTCAAGACAGGCTGACCTGTGGTTTTGAAAGAAAGACACTTTCAGCTGGCATTTGCAGCTAACAAAAGGCTGTCTCCATGCACAGCATGGTAGAAAAATTGTTTTGCTTTTTGCCTAGCAGAAGCGTTAGCTACAAACCCCTGTCAGCAACAATTTGCCTGGGTATTGCTAGCAGCGCAGACACACTAGGGTTTCCACTTTGCTAAGGGTCTTGTTACATCCCAGCAGACCTGGAAGCNGGGGGGGGGGGCGGAAAGGAGGGCTGCCATGCCACATGGCACTTGGAAACTGCTGCCACACACAAGCCATGTGCATTCACTTTATTAGCTTGCAAGTTAAATGGTATTTTAATGCAGACATCATTTTAGTTTGCATAGGGTGAGGTTCCCTCTCCCACATCCCAGACACCTAACATAAATTATATAGACACCTTGCAACCATAAAGCAGCCAGATTTAACAATGCTGAATCCTTAAGGGCATGTTGTAGAAAGATGTTGCCTTTGTTTTGACACCAGAAGCTGCCCAACCAGAAGCATACTGCAGGGTATTCCTGAAGGCAGCAAGCATGGGCACTATGCTGCAGTCCACACATCTTCAGTATGGCCAACAGGCAGATTCACTTTGCATGGAAATGAGGAGGAATCTTTCAATGCTTTTATCACCATTTTTATTGAAGCTATATTAGTGCTTCTAAATTCTTGCAGATGCTTTGTGGAGACTCCTACATGCATTCACCGATAGCAATTCAACACTTATGTGAAAGAAAAGCTCAGGAAGCCAGGAAATGAAGACTCTAAAATCAGATACGACAACAGATCTCTAAGTGGTGCTCGTTCCTACAAACTTATTAACCCTAACATCTCTTACCCGAGGAGGAGGGAAGCAAAAAGCATCGTACGAAGCTTTCTCTCAGCAAATTATCTACCACCCAGGTTTTGTTAGGATGAGCTGTATCTGGCACCCCCAGCACATCTGCTTCCTGCCTGCTCTTGACATCGGATCATTTAGGCTTTAAAAGACCTTTAAGATCATTAGCCCAACACTACCAAGTCTGCTGCTAAACCACATCCCTCAGCACTGCATCAACATGGCTTTTAAATCCCTCTAGGGATGAGAAATCCATCACTTCCCTGGACAGCCTGTTGCAGCACTTGACAACCCTTTCCATAAAGGAATTTTTCCTGATGCCCAGACTAGCCTTTATTTCCAGGTCCTTGAAGTTCCTACTTTCTAACCATTATGTGACAACTGTTGTCACTATATGGAAATAGCAAGTAAGTCGCACATTTAACACCGAAAGATTTTTTTCCCATTGTTGCTAAAACTCATCCACCTTCTATCTATACAGTTTCAGCAGCTGCTGATGCAGAAGGAATCTTACCAACCAATACATGTAAGTTATTTACCTTCTGTAGGGCAATTGCAGTTTCAGGGTAAGAGAAATGAACTAGCTCACTATTACTGAAATCATCCCCAGATAGGGAGAATCAAGAGTCTCACTGAAATTCAGACTGCATTGGGATGGAAGGGACCCTCAAAGGTCATCTTGGCCAGCACCCACTGCAGTCAGCAGGGACATCTCCACCTAAAGCAGGCTGCCCAGGACCACATCGAGTCTGATCTTGAATGTCCCCAAGAACAGCACCTCAACCATACCCCTGGGCAACCTGTTCAGTATTTCACCACCCCTTACTGTGATGAACTTCTTCCTGATGTTCAACCTAAACCTATCTTGCTCCAGTTTCAAACCATTGCCTCTTGTCCTATCTTTACAAGCCCTTCTAAACAGTCCCTCATCAGCCTTCCTGTCTGTTCCCTTCAGATATTGAAATGCAGCTCTAAAGTTTCCGTGGAGCCTTCTCTTCTCCACACTGAACAGCCCCAACTCTCTCAGGTTGCCTTCCTAGGGAGAGGCGCTCCAGCCCTCCAATCATTTGGTGGCCCTCCTCTGGACATGCCCCAGCAGGTCCGCATTTCTTGTTGGGGGCACCAGAGATGGACCCAGTACTACAGGTAAGATCTCACAGCAGAGGAGTTGAATCACCTTTCTTGACCTGCTGGCCACGGTTCTTCTGGTGCAGCCCAGAAGGCAAATGGCCTTCCGGGCTGCAAATGCCCATTGCTAGCTTATGTCTAGCTTCTTTCCCAACAGCATCCCCAAGGCCTTTTCTACAGGGCTGCTCTCAATTTTAGCATCCCCCAGCCTGGATTCATATCAAGGATTTCCCTGACCCAGGTGCAGGACCTTGCACTTCGCTTTATTGGATTTTATGAGAGTCTCCTCAGCCCACCTCTCTAACTTGTACAGGTCCCCTTGGATGGCATTCATCCAATCTTTCAGTCTTACAAATATCACTCAGCTTGGTATCATCTGCAATCACACATCAATAATAATTTAATAATCATCATCACCACTACCACCTTCACTGGAGTACCTATTATACCCTGCAGGTTTCATTCTTCACATGCACATGCCACAGATTTGAGACATTAGATGACGAAAAGAACATAAAAAAAAATTCAGGAGGGTTTACTTGTTTCTTGACTGACTATCCCCAAACCTGTGAAGATGTCTTCAACCCAGTTGCGTTGAGAGATACACAAGTCAGACAAACCACAAGAGTCAAATTTGCCAACCCTTAAAACATTTACCACTTGAGCTCCTGCCCTCTTGGCCAAGAAGCACAAGTATTCCAGGGTGGATTAAGAGGACTGTGGTCAGCAGGTCGAGGGAGGCTCTCCTTCCCCTCTACTCTGCCCTGGTGAGGCCACATCTAGAGTAGTGTGTCCAGTTCCAGAAAGACAAAGAACTACTGGAGAGAGTCCAGAGGGCGACGAGGATGATGAGAGCGCCAGAATATCTCTTTGACAATAAGGGGCTGAGAGACCCAGGGATGTTCAGCTTGGAAAAGAGAATACTAAGAGGGGATCTTCTCAAGGCTTATCAATATCTGAGGGGTGGAGGGCATGAGAATAGGGCTGGGTTCTTTTCAGTGATAGAGAAGGGACAGTAGGAACAAACCAGAACACAAGAAACTTCCCTTGAACTTAAGAAGAAGTTTCCTTGGTGTGAGGGTGCTGGAGCCCTGGAGCAGGCTGCCCAGAGAGATTGTGGAGTCTCCTCTAGAAAGATCCCAAACCCTCTTGGAAATTGTCATCCTGGGCAATCTGCTCTGAGTGACCCTGCTTTAGCAAGGGGGTTGGAGGCCAGAGGTCCCCTCCAACCCCCACCATAATATGATTCCTTACTAATTGCTTTGTGATTTATGGAATCTGGGCCCTTTTCTTCACTGACAACAAGCATGGCAAAGCAAAGCAAAGCTTGTTCAGTGGCAGTCTGTCAGCTGTGCTGTTTTCTCCAGGGTCAGCAGCCCAGACCTGTAATTTTTTAAGCCCTTGACAGTTAAAGAAGGTTTGCGCTTCTCCTGCTTCCGCTGGAAGAAATAATAAGACCTTTAAGAATGGACAAAAGCTTGGAGAGGGGGAAAAAAAAAAAAAAAAAAAAAAAGGTGTTCTATATACTTCTATGTTGATTAATCAATACTTAATTATTTAGAAGCTCTAAATGGGTATCTTTGGCTGGCACCTGCACAAAACACGTTATCATCTGTCAATAAAGGCCAGCAAATCAGATTGCAAGCATGTAGCAAGGCAGCACTGTGTAGGAAAATAGTTCGCTCCATTTGCTGCACTTGGCCATTTCATTTCATCAAAGGTGTTTATGTCACACTTAATGAGATAAGGGACAGCACAGGCCTCAATAGCAGCACTTAGGCAACACTGTCTGATCACTGCAGCAAACTGGGAATAAAGACTGCTTTGCAGAAACCATGTTTTAAGGCCCTAATAAAGTAATTGTGGGCCTTAGTAGGAATTGGTTAATTGTATCATCTCTGTTTTGTTCTGCAAGTAAAATGCCTGTTCCTATGATTAATTCATTAGAGGTTGTTTTTACTGAAGCTAATTTGATAGTTCTGAATTGAGGTATCATGTTGCTGGGTGGCTATTTGGCTTCTGCAAGAATGATGTACTGAAGTCTTCCAACCTTTCTGCCTTGCTGAAGTGACCTCAAATTATCTGTTCCTCCGGATGTAATAGGGATCTTGTTGATTCAGCTTGTGGTTGGAGAAGCTATTGCTCCCCAGAGCTCAGAGTAAGGACAGTAGCTGCTGATTCATAGCAGTCCTGAAGGGATGGGAGTATCTGACATATCTAAAATGGTCTGCCAGGTTCTTCTCTGTTTGCTTTTAAGTCTCCCCAATCACTGGAAGAGCTTTCCTCCACATTTGCGTCACTTCAAACAGTGGCACTGGCCTTCACCTAGTCAGTAGCTACTCAAAGGAACACACTCCACAATTGCTTCAACCACCAGGCAAAACTCCAGCTGAGACAGATGTCATGGGTTCAGCTGAATCTGCTGCTGATATTCAATACCATGGTGATGTCAGGCCAGCCTCAAAATGAAAGTGCTGGCTTGAGCAAAACACTATGGGGCTTGAAGTTCAGGTCTGAACATGAGAGGCTTCCTGTTCTGGTTGCTGCTTGGGGTTTCCAGATTCGGTGTCAGTCTCTTCTGAGCTGGCTGCAAGCTTAGGGGGTGCTTTTATGGTTGGATGCTGCTGTTGCTTTTGCTGTGCTGTTTGTAAACAGGCCAAGTTATCAGGGATTGAATCGCCTCACTTAACTCCTTATCTCAATCCAGGGCTTTGTGTGCTGCCTCTCCTTCCATCTTTGTGTGGGGGCTTGCTCATTAGAGCAGGTTACCGGAAACCAGCACAGTCTGCTCAGTTTTCAGTAGAGATTTTTGTGCTCATTTGGTTCCAGTTTAATAGCAACCAACCTCTGACAGTCTCCCTGCTAGTGAACTTAACTATGGGCTTTTAGGAACACTGTGTCATACAAATATTTCCACTCCAACCAGGTGCATGCTCAGTAAATGCTGCTGGTGTCCACACATGAGAAATGAGCTGCCTACCAGATGTGTGAATGCATAGACACTGAGTACTTGAGGTTGACACAAGCAAAAGAAGAGCATGAAATTACTGTTCACTGAAAGAAGGAAAACAGAAATGTTTTTACAGAAATCCATCTCAAATAAGGCACACTCTCCATATATTCTGAAATCTCTAGATAATAAATATTACTGTTATAATCCAGTATTAGTCAAAAGATCCATGCTGAATTCATTGTTTACTGTAGTAGCACAGAGCTAGAAAATCATTTTTGCCTTGAGCAAACCTGTCTTTAGACTTGTCTGCAGAGAAATCAACATATTCATATAAGGATGAAACAAACCTAATGGCTTCTTTCATGGGATCATAGAATCATTTTGGTTGGAAAAGGCCTCTAAGATCAACGCGTCCAAATACCAAGCCAACAGCATCATGCTCACTAAGCCATGTCCCCAGGTGCCAGGTCCACACATTCTTTTAACATCTCCAAGGATGGTGACTCCACCACCTGCCTGGGCAGCCTGTACCAATTGCTGACCACTTATGCAGGAAAGAAGTTTTTCCTCATATCCAACCTAAACTTTCCCTGGTAAAACTTGAGGCCATTTTCTCTTGTTCTATCACTTGATAGTAGGAAGAGACCAACACTCATCTCCCGCAACCTCCTTTCAGGTAGCTGTAGAGAGCAATGAGGTGCCCCCCTCAGCCTCCTCTTCTTTCACCATGGCTCTGACTCTTGTGTTCCTTAAAAGCCATAAATCTCTACCTCCTACAAAGCAGTGAGAAGGTGGCCTTCGCTAAATTCTTTATTAATCTTGAAGTCAAATTCCAAGGACAGATGACTATTTGTATTTCTATGCATCTAACATTCTTCAGATCTGAAGTGCTCTTAGAGAAAAGTTTTCTGGACTTGTGCTAGACAGGGAAACTTTCCATTGCTCTCAGAGTTTCTCTGCTTGTTAAAACAGACTGCAATAATGAAATGCATCCGCGTGCTTGAATGATGAATTTTAGTAATAAGTGCACTGGGACTTACTCTGACCTTATCAAGTGGGGCTAGCCAGTCATTAATTCATTTAACAATTTATTATCATAATCTTTTGCTTATACAATTGTTGGGCATACGATTCATCCCAATTTGCATATGCAGATTGAGTTGCAATCATTTCATTAATTTTAATGCTTTTTCTTAACCTCTACAAGATGAACACTTTGTTTTAAAGTTCTAGACAACGTATCTGCAACTACTATGACAATACTTGTGTGGGTGCATTTTAATCATGGAATCAGAGAATGGGTTGGAAAGGATCTTAAAGATCAGCTAGTTCCAGCCCCCACCCATAGCCAGGGACATCTTCCACTAGACCAGCTTGCTCAAGGTCTCATCCAACTTCGCTTTCAACACTGCCCAGAGGAGTTGGGGAGGCTCCAAGCCTGGAAATCTCTTCTAGTGCCTCACAAGCCTCATGTCTAATCTCAGTTGATCTTCCAGTCTGAAATCATTGTCTCTCTTCTTTGAAGTCTGTCTACACCTCTCCTGTAGCCCACTTCAAATACTGGCAAGTTGCTGTAATGTGTACCCAGAGGCTTCTCATCTCCAGGCTGAGCAACCTCAACTCTTGGCCTTAAAGTGTGTTAATTTGAGTGCACTGGCTAGAGTAAGCTAAACCAACAAGGCCTGTACACAATTATATTTCTCCACATGCATTTGTTGGCAGTGCTGCAGTTCTTGTTTATGTTTGTGTACATTTTCCAAGTGAGAAATAGAGGGTCCAGCTAAGACCACCACCACTGTCACAGAGATACTGCACCCTTTACTCTGCTGTTGTCAGACCTCATCTGGAGTCCTGTGTGCAGTTCTGGAGCCCCCAGCACAAGAAGGACATTGAACTGTTGGAGCTAGTCCAGAGGAGGGCCACAAAGATGATCAGAAGGCTGCAGCACCTCTCCTATGTGGAGAGACTACAAGAATTTGGGTTTTTCAGCCTAGAGAAGAGAAGGCTTCAAGAAGACCTTATAGTAGCCTCCTGGTATCTGAAGGGGGCCTACAGGAAGGCTGTGGAGGGACTATTTGCAAGGTCTTCTAATGGTGGGATGAGGGGCAATGGGTTTAAACTGGCAGAGAGGAGATTTAGACTGGATGTTAGGAGGAAGTTCTTTACATGAAGGTGGTGAGGCACTGGTACAGGTTGCCCAAGGAGGTTGTGGCTGCTCCCTCCCTGGAGGTGTTCAAGGCCAGGTTGGATGAGGCCTTGAGTGACCTGTACTAGTGGGAGGTGTCCCTGCCTATGGCAGGTAGTTGAAACTGGATGATCTTTGAGGTCCCTTCCAACCTTACCATTCTATGATTCTACGATTTCACAGCTGGCTGGGAAGGGCTGGAAAGCATTTTAGTCACTGTCACCTTGCACAAACATGGAGAAGTTTGTTTGTCACAAAGTTAACACCAGCAGCATCCAAAGAACTCCTGTGCAGAATTGTAGAAGTAGAATGATACTACGACTTGGAACAAGTAAGAATAGGAAAAAAAAAAAAAAATAAAGCCAGCTCTAATAAGAATTTTGCACCTTATATATCACCAACAATCATTTGACTTTCCTATTTCCCCCCTTCAGTACAAGAAAGACCCCACTGACCTGCTCAAAAGAGTCCAGAGCATAGCCACAAAGATGCTAAAGGAAGCAGACCATCTCCCTACCAGATACACATTGAGGGAGTTGTGTCTTTTGAGACTGGATCATAGAACACTGCATCAAATTTTATTAATTCTGAATAAGGATATGGATTCCTTCCTTCTCTTTCCTATTTATAGTTATCATCACCAAATATTCAAAGTTGTTCTCAATATTCACATGACCTCTGTTACAGGAAACCTGAGTAAAGAGTGCAGACACTGGTTGGGCAACTTAACCTTCTTGGTTTTTGTGACCCCCTTCATGCACTGAGCTCAGAGAGGTGCTGGTGTTGAACAATTTGATCCACCACCTCCAAGCTGTGTTGTATTTCTCATGACGTCTCTTCTCTAACTGGTAATCCTGACTCCAGGAGTCCTGCAAGGGCTACAGAGAGGAGGGGACTGAAGGATTTTCCTTCAGAGGAAAGGCTGAGACACCTGAGGCTATTGAAGCTGGAGAAGAGCAGCCTGAGAGGGAATCTGGTCAATGCTNATTTCCCCCCTTCAGTACAAGAAAGACCCCACTGACCTGCTCAAAAGAGTCCAGAGCATAGCCACAAAGATGCTAAAGGAAGCAGACCATCTCCCTACCAGATACACATTGAGGGAGTTGTGTCTTTTGAGACTGGATCATAGAACACTGCATCAAATTTTATTAATTCTGAATAAGGATATGGATTCCTTCCTTCTCTTTCCTATTTATAGTTATCATCACCAAATATTCAAAGTTGTTCTCAATATTCACATGACCTCTGTTACAGGAAACCTGAGTAAAGAGTGCAGACACTGGTTGGGCAACTTAACCTTCTTGGTTTTTGTGACCCCCTTCATGCACTGAGCTCAGAGAGGTGCTGGTGTTGAACAATTTGATCCACCACCTCCAAGCTGTGTTGTATTTCTCATGACGTCTCTTCTCTAACTGGTAATCCTGACTCCAGGAGTCCTGCAAGGGCTACAGAGAGGAGGGGACTGAAGGATTTTCCTTCAGAGGAAAGGCTGAGACACCTGAGGCTATTGAAGCTGGAGAAGAGCAGCCTGAGAGGGAATCTGGTCAATGCTCAGCAAGACCCAAAGGACCTGTGGTGGGCAAAAGGATGGGGCCAGACTCTTTTCAGTGGTGTCTAGAGGCAGAACAAGAGGCAACAGACACAAATTGGAACTCAGGAAGCTTCAGCTAATCATAATGAAAACTTTATTTGCTGTAAGGGTGCTAGAGTCCTGGAACAGGCTTGTCCAGAGAGGTTGTGGAATCTCCTTCTGTTGAGAGACTCCAAACCCACCTGGACCCTGCTGGGTGAGACCCTGTTTTAGCAGGAGGGTTAGACTAGATCTTCAGAGCTCCCTTCCAACCCTTATCATGCCTGCACTGTGTTGCACATGTACACCCTCTCCCTACTCTGCAGTATTCTGAGGAGATTTACCAGCCTATCAGCATCAGTGTGCTGACCTAGGGTGGTCCTGGCCCTTACACAAACCTCTTGTGAACACCACCACTGCTAAGGGTGGTGCAGAGGCATCTGAGACACCACAGTGATGTCTGCAATGCAGACACATGAGTAATTAGCTTCTCTTCTACAGAAGCCAATAAAAGTCCTTGCTTATTAGCACCAATTTCACCTCTGCCACGTCAAAACAAGTCAGCTCAATGCTTCCTCCTGCTGGACTCCCAACAGCGCGGGGCCTCCAGCAGCTGCCACAGTGATCCTCAGCATCCCTATCACCAGCATCGATTCTGTGTTCACAGTAGCTCAACTACCAATTTACATCGGATAATGAAGTTTTGTTTGCATATAAATGGCACCGAAACCCTTTCCATTGAACCTAGAAACACAGCCTACAGCATAGAAACTGGATTTCACAGGGTTGGTGAGCAGGTTTTGATCCAAGCCCGGGCAAAAGAAATCTCACTGATTAGCATTTTTTTGCATAAGATACAAAAAGCCCCTAAAGAACATTGAGAACACCTAGATATAAATCAAACTCCTCCAAAGGACATGATGTTGTACCGAAAGAGTATGAAAAAGGAGACATTTTCTACAGCAAAGTATTGATCCTTTTGATGATAACTGCAAGCTTTAATTACAATTTCAGATCCTATTATCATGCCACATAATTAAAAAGCAAAACACTGCACAAGTTTAGAGGAGATAAGTTTTATGGCTTGTCGTGAGCTGCCCAGGGAGGTGGTTGAGTCACCAACCCTGGATGTGTTTAAGGGTCATTTGGATGGGGTGCTTAGGGATATGCTTTAAGGTGAATCTTGTAGAGTAGGGTTAGAGGTTGGACTTGGTGATCCTGAGGGGCTTTTCCAACCTGGATGTTTCTGTGATTCTGTTTGTTTTTCATTTAAATACAAGCAGGGATATCCCTCAGAAGTGGAAGAATGTTTTCAACCTCTAGAACACTGAGGCAGTTTTTATATTATCCTGAAGAAGAAATTAGTAAAAATAGTTCCATAATGTCCAATGTGTTAAATTTCTCAACTCTATGCCAGGCTAACGGCAACAAATCCAGATTTTTCTTTCGTTTCTCAGGTTGAGATGGCTGTAAATGCCTTTTTCTTTTTCCTCTTCTGGATTCTCAGGAACTTATGCAAGCTCCTTGTGGCATGATTGGTTTTATGGCTCTGCCATGAATTTGCCCTTCACAGTGATGTTTCTTTTCTGCTCTTTAAAATAGCAGAAAAAAAAAAAAAAAATCTGATTCTTTCTCATGGACTACTTTTTAGCATGGGAAGGCCTTCCACACCTCCCTCCATATTCCATAGGTCTAGTAGTAAAGACTGAGTTTGAGAGTCAGCCTCCATCACTAATAGTTAGGAGATGCTTACATTCCTCCTCTTGTTATTCCATCACCTTCCATTTGTTTATTTTCCAATCTGAATATTACAGAACCCATGAGGAAGTTCAACTTTATTTCAAACAGCATTTACTCTTTTGAAAGGAAACATAACAATGGTTGTCTCCAGCCCAATTTAAAGCGCCAAAGTGGAACAGAGATCAACCATAGTGGGCTGTAGGCTCTGCCTGGAGAGCATTTAGCCACTGTCTTCTCCAGCAGAATCACAGAATACGTCTGGTTGGAAGAGACCTCAAAGATCATTGAGTCCAACCTTTGATCCAAGAGCTGAAAGATCAACACTCAACCATGTCCCTAAGTACCAGGTCCACAGGGTGCTTGAACCCCCCCCAGAGATGGTGACTCCCCCACTGCCCTAGGGCAGACCACTCCAATGTTTGAGAACCTTTGCAGTGAAGAAATCTTTCCTAATATCCAGCCTAGAAGAATTACAAGAACTTTCATGCATGATCTGGATGAGTCCACGCTGAAGTGTCTTGTATCACAAGAAGCTGTGTTGCCCCCTCCTCCTACTCCCTGTTGCACTGTATAGTCAATAGAAGAACTTAAACTCCTAACATCTGTCTTCTAAATGACAACAATATTAAATGACTGAAGCACCCAAAAGCAAAATACAAACTTCCTGTCCTTGCCATGCACACACAGGAGGACCTGACTCCCATCAAAATAAAATCCTTGCCTTCACCACTCAATGATGGATTGCTACAGACTACAATCTGGATTAGAAGTAGGAATTTGCTATGATAAAATGACGGAGGAGCCACCCACATAGTAAAAATACAACTTAGAAGCTGAAGTTTGGTTAAAAAAGTACAGCCGGGGTTTGTTTCCTATCTTTGGAGCCTAGTTTTAATTCAGTTTGAAATCAGAAGTATGAATACTCCCTCTGATCCACAGAGTCTTTCATACATACACAAATGCATACATAGCTGAACCCCTTTACAGACAGTAAAGGCAGGCAGTCATTTCTGCAGCTCTGCCAACAGACAAGTTCCTCTTCAGCAGCAAATATCTTACAGCAGAGTTTCTATGTCACTGTCCAAAGAGTGGGTTCCAGAAAAGTGTTTTCAAAAGCAGAATGATGAATTTTTCCCTCCTTAAGAAGCTACCAAAGCCAGGAGGCAAAGCAAAGATCAAAGCTAGCTGCTTAACTGGAAGAATACAATAGTGTAAAAGAGCAGTTTGACAACTGTGACAGGAGCAAAAAGCAAACACAAACAAGGCTGGTTTTGGTCAGCGAATGCCTCTGGCTGGCACGCACAGAGGCAGCTGGGCAAATGTGTTAGTATTAGGGTCCGTGCTTTGGAGTTCACTGGTCAGTTATTGCTGTGATTCTGTCTGTGACACAAGAGCTTTTTCTGTCAGGCCTACACACACAACCAACATTGCAGTTCAGTGCTATGCCATGATGTGATGACCCCACCTTGCATCCTCACAGTTATTTGCACCAAGCAGAAATGAGATCTAAGCACAAGAGGAAGCAACTTGAACACTGCAGCACCAGCATACCCCTAGGCCTCATGCTGAACAGCTACGCAGAACGAACCTCTCCACCTAGAGATGGAAGAGAGACTGAAAACCAGGCCAGGTTGTTCATAGACTCACACAAGTTCTCTATTATGAAGGTGGTGGAACATTGGAACAGGTTGACCATGGTGGTGGTGGAGGCCCCATCCCTGCAGATATTTTAAGATCAAGCTTGAATGGGCTCTGAGCAACCTGATGTAGTTGGAGATGACCCTGTTTACTGTAGAGGGATTGGACTAGGTAACTTCAAGAGGTGCTTTTCACTCCAGTGAAATAATAGAATCAGTTAGGTTGGAGAAGACCTCTAAGACTGTTATCCCAACACCACCATGTCCACTACAACACATTCTGAAAGCACCACATCCACACATTTCTGAACACCTCCAGGGATGGTGACTTCACCTCTCCCTGGGCAGCCTGTTGCAATGCCTGACCACTCCTGCAAGAAACAATTTTCGTCTACCATCCAACCTAAGCCTCCTCTGGTGCTACTTGAGGCCATTTCTCATCCTGCCACTTGCAACTAGGAAGAAACAACAAACCTCTACCTCACTCCAACTTCCTCTCAGGGAGTTGTAAAGTCTCCGTTCAGTCTCCTTTTTTCCAGGATGAGCACAGCCAGGTCCCTCAGCTGCTCCTCACCAGACCTGTTCTCCAGACCCTTTACCAGCTTCATTGCCCCTCCCTTCACCACCTCAACATCCTTCTTTGAGTGAGGGACTCAAAACTGAACCCAGTACTCAAGGTGCAAGCCTCACCAGTACCGGATGTAGGGGGACAGTCACTGCTCTTGGTCCTGCTGATCCAGGCCAGGATGCTGTTGGCCTTCTTGGTCACAAGTTGGCTCGCATTCAGCCAGCTGTCAGTCAGCAGCCCCAGGCCTTTCTCTGCTGGGCAGCTTTCCAGCAACTCTGCTCCTCAACATCCAACTCATCAACCGAAGTGTACTAACTGGCAGTAAACCAGGCAAGAATTCCTGAGAGTGCTTCGCTCACAAACAGAGCTTTTAGGTCGCAAATATAGCAATTCTGAGCTCCTTTACCCAGTGGCTGCTGTCAGAGAATGGACAAACCCATTTATCAGTATGCTCTCAATCAGGACAGCTTCTTAAAGCGAAAGCAGATTATCCTCTACAACATTTTTATTCAAGACTACTGCTGATTTTATTTTCACTCCTTAATAGAGTTCTTTTTCCAGTATTTCCTTTACGATATATTTTCTTCTCCAAAGCTTTAGGGAACTGCTTGGGTTTTTTTAAGCTGATGTTAACCTGAGCAGCCTTTTGTGTGGAGATATTGAAATAGTGTTTTCTGAGTTGCTTACAGACACTGCTATTAAGAAACTCAATAAAAATTGTGTATTTTAGCAAGCAGCTAAGCCGAGGAAACCCAGTGGAAGCATCAATTAAAACCTCTTCAACCAACAGGGATTCTTAGCTGCATGNCAGCCACTCCGACCCCAGCCTGTAGCTCTGCATGGGGTTGTTGTGGCCAAAGTGCAGCACCCGGCACTTGGATTTGTTGAAAGCCATCCCCTTGGACTCTGCCCATCTGTCCAGGCGCTCGAGGTCCTGCTGCAGAGCCCTTCTGTCTAGCTTCTGCACACTGGGAACCAAGTACAGCACACAACTTTCAGCTGCAGACCCTCATCAGCTCTGCTCTGGCACAGTTCATACAGCCATGTAATGTGGTCAGCAAAGGTATGGCTGGTGAATGAATAACCGTAACCAGATAATGCAGCTTAGGGCAGTACAAGTAGTCAGTTTGTCAGCTCTTACAGATTTAAATGATTGCATGACCCACAAACAAAAGTGGAAAGATGTTGACAATGTTGTAGAAGAGAACTGGTACAACTGTTTCATTACAACTGCAGCATCTTCAAACAGATGAAATGATAGTGTGAGCAGTAAGAGGACTTCATACCCAGTTCTTAAGAGCTGGACTTCACAGATAAGCTGCCAGTAAGTTTGAAAGTATTTTAAAGACCTCAGAAGATTTGATGTTTCTTTTAAAATCCCCCCTCAAAACCAGAAAAAAAAGTTTAATTTTTTTCTTTTGATCTGCAGAGATTTTCTTTTTCCTTTAATTCAAATGGTCGCCTTTCCACTTTGAAGGGTATGAGTACATGTATGTATACAGAACATATAAAATATATATTAGTTCGTCCACAGGCTTCAAAAAGATCTTTAATTTGCTGTTGTTTCAAATGGCAGAGGAAATTGCCTTGAAGTAAGTCGAGAAGAGGGGCAAATCTGACATCCTGCAGGGCTCTGGAAAGGTGATGCGAGAGGGAAATGAATGGACATGGGATCAAGTTGCTGAATAAGGCAGTGAGCTTCCATTCCTCTCATAGCTCTTTCTGACCATATTTTGGTTTGCATTTCTACAGAAAGTGAAACTCTAAGGCTGCTCTTAGATCATTCCCTGGAACCTTCTTGTCTCCAGGAAAGCCACAACCCTCTCAGCCTGTTCCCACTGAAGAGGTCCTCTAGCTCTCTGATCATCTTTGTGGCTTCCTCTGGACCCATTCCAGCAGCTCCATGTCCCCTCTTACTGGCTAGGGGCACCAGACCTGGATGCGGTGCTCTGGGTGGGGTCTCACAAGAGCAGAGGAGCAGAATCACATCCTTGTCCTGCTGCCCACACTGCTTTGGATGCAGCCCAGTGCACAGCTGCCTTCTGGGCTACCAGTGACCACTGCTGGCTCATGGTGAGCTTGTTATCTATTGACACCCTCAAGTCCTCCTCCAGACTACTTGAGGCAGTGGAGAGCAGTCATGTAAGCTGTGTATTAGCACAGATTAAATTCAAGTCACCAAATTTCACTATCGTTTTCCATTATTAGTAGTTGCAAAGACACAGAAAGATAAAATAGACTTCTCTGGAAGTTTTGTGTTGTCAAGGTCATACGTTCAACATCAGTAATTATGATTCACTTTGGGATGAAATTGCATTATTTTAATGTTGCCAACTCTTTTTTGCCTCTGCAGCATGAAGATTTACTAAACTATTTCACTGGCTGTTAATGATAGCTGTTCTTTCAGGAAGAAATAACCTACTTACATATCTATCCAATATGTGCTGGAGACACTGAGTAAATCATTATCTGATGTACAGGACCATTATCACCCTGTGCCATAACAATCAGACTTAATGAGGCTTTCCTCTTGCCTCCTCTCTTAGCTGCCACCAGCACTGTTCTTTTGTTTACCAAGTTTCTCTCTGCTGATTGTATGTTAAAGTTTTGATCCATTCCTTTTCACCCCCATTCCAGTACATCGAGAAGCAGAGAAAGGACATTACTGTTCTTAAAGTGCATTTAAACCCAGAGCTTCTTGTGCTTTTTAACATGATCTCAGATTGAGTAAGTCAAGGTTTTGGTGGTTCCTTGCCTACTCTGCAAGGCACACATCAACGCCTCCATGTTGTGAAAGAGATATGCAAATGGAAAGACAGTTATGAAGGCCTCAGAAGAATCAGGACCTCCCATGTCTAGCTAAGTTCCTAGGTACCTTACATCTTACTCCAAGTATGATAGTCTTTATAGCTTCACCTTAACATCTTTGTCAGTGACATGGACAGAGGAATCAGTGCACCCTCAGCAAGTTTACAGATGATACCAAGTTGTGTGGCACAGTTGACTTGCTAGAGGGCAGGGATGCCATCCAGAGGGACCTGGACAGGCTGCACAGGTGGGCCCAGGCCAATCTTGTGAAATTCAACAAGGCCAAGAGTAAGGTCCTGCACCTGGGTAGGCACAATCCCAAGCACAAATCCAGGCTGGGTGGNGTTCAAGGCCAGGTTGGACGAGGCCTTGAGTAACCTGTACTAGTGGGAGGTGTCCCTGCCTATGGCAGGGGGTTGGAACTAGATGATCTTTGAGGTCCCTTCTAACCTTACCATTCTATGATTCGTGTAAGTATTTTGAAAGAAGGTAAGCTTCAATATTTCTCCACTGCAATAAGAGACATTATTATTCTTAACAGAACTGCATCAGCTCAGAAACTTGATTACAAGAATGCTTAGGTGAACCATTTCTGCTCTTCAGTCACATGGCCTTGCACCTTAAGAGCAGTATCTCTAAGCAACCCTCAAGTGAGACATCATCACCTCACAGCTTTCAGTCAGCACCAGTTGGACCAACATGAAGCCTAACAGGGCCCCTCTTGAGCTCCATAAACTGAGCAGTGAAGTATAAATAAGATGGATTTATATCACCACAAAACTAAGTTCCAGTTTTAGTTGTAAGGTAAGCTTTCAAAACATACCCATGACAGAGGACAATCTGAAATGCAAATACAAAGCCTGTCATCAACCAAATTTTAGTTATCATCAACTATTTATAGTGGTTCCTTGAAAGTCATTCTGCTAGTTATATTAAAATTGAGTGTCAAGGAACGGAATTTTCAGGAGTAATGGATGATCTCAAACTTACTGTAAGTGAAAGATATCAATAGTTTATCTATGGAAAAAAAAATAAATATCCCTAATACCTCCCTTACAGAAAAATTGGATGATTTAGAATACACTTGGGCAGAGAAACATTTTTTAGGAACACAATATTCTCAAATCTACAGAAATTCCATCATTTTGGTCCCAATTAAATAAATAAAATCATTCATATTTTTCACTTTCAAATACAACAACAAAATCTAACAATGTAAGTGTTAAAACAATGTAATTTACACAGTTAGTAGAATTTTTGCTTAATGACAAATGATACCAAGCAGGGGGATTCCCAGGTGCACTGAAAACCAAGGAAAACTTTGGAAGAAAACAAAAAGCTGCAACTCAAAGGCAAGAGACAATTGCTGCTCTAAGGAGAGAAAAATAATCACCTACGACACTATAGACTTGAAAATAAGTCACAAGGTACTACAGAAAAGCAGAATACCCAAACTGAAGGTGATGGATCTGACATATTTGAATTCTTTCTCACAAAGGCAACTTGATAGCTAAAGATCTCTAAAATGTTAGTGATCTCTCATGAGGAAAGTGGGAAAGAACAGTAGATTTCAGCCCACCACTGTAGCACTGGAATGAGTTCGGAGCAGTCCAGGGCTACGATCTGGGGCTCTGGCAAGTTTGTTCTTGAAGCAGGAACATCAGAAGTGACCAAAAGTTTCAATTTCTAAAGATAGCTTTTTTTTTTTTAGGAGAGATGTTCAGCTAGAACAAACCAAGGCAAACTCGTGTGCAGCATGTCAAAAAAAGGGTCATCACAAATCCCCCCCTTCCCCACTAGGATCTTTTAGAGTACATCCCAAGACACACCCAGCCTTGCTTTTAACACAACAACTGCTACAGCCTTCGTGTTGCCAGGAAAGCAAAAAAATGCCTTGTCTTCCCACACAGGGAACCACACATCTCCATCTCAAAATACGGCTACTTCATGCACCCCAGTTAAGTATTAACGGGGATGGGTCATTGTTAGGTTTGGTCAGATTTATTTTGTTTGCTTGTTTAAAATCCAAATCCCTCATTTCTGGTCAGATTTGTACACATACAATTCAGAAAATGGATTGGATTGGAAAGGACCTTAAGAATCATCCAGTTCAAACACCCCAACATCAGCAAGGACACCTTTCACTAGAGCAGCTTGCTCAAGGCCTCATCCAACCTGGCCTTCAACACCTCCAGGGAGGGGACATCCATGATCTCCCTGGAAAACCTGTTCCAGTGTATCATCACCCTCACTGTGAAGAATTTCTTCCTAATCCCCAATTTAAATCTGCCATCCTTGAACTTCAATCCACTGCCTCTCATCCTACCCCTACAAGCCCTTGTCAGAAGTCCCTTCCCAGCTTTCTTGTAGTTCTCTAGTCTTGCCTGTGTGCTTTAACGAGTGTATTATAATCCTTTATAACTCAATTTCAGCATCTGTTGAATAATGTAGCACTGATTTGTTTGGATACTTTGACTGTTGTGTAGATAAGCAGTAATTTAAGAACATCAGGATTTCTTCTGTGGCCTGCAGTACAGTGGCAAATAAACTAGTAAAATCTATGCAATCTGGAGAAATTACTTAGCTAAGTTCACCTGTACTGCACTCTCATCAACAAGATTTCTAGTTCTCAGTAGTCCTGTAGATAACTTTCATCATTTAGTGCTAATAATTCTGAAGAAATGGATTTAATACATGAAGGTATGATTCTGACCAAATTTTAAAACCCAAACATTTACTAAGGATTCAATTTAGCGCTCAAAAAACTTCATTTTCTGTCATAAGCCAGAAGTTTAGATCCAGTATGATCTCAGCCTTATCTGAAGATAGACTTGGTACAAAAGGGGATCTTCTCATCCAGATGCTACAAGGCAATTGTATAAAGGTATTTGGCTAGACAGAGACAGGCACACTGGAGATGTAAGGAGTTAACCATCTCACTGGCATTATGGAGAAGTTAGGTGTCCTGGATTTTACCTACAACAGAACTAAATCTGCTTAGTGCTCTGACTTCTCAACTCAGGCTCTGCTCACTGAGGCACTTCCTGCAGTTCAGGGCAGGTTTGCACAGCCAGGGGCTGCTGTTAACAGGGAGAACATCGTGGGGAGAGTCACTGTCAAGGGCTGGGCTGCAGACCAAAGACACTGCCGCATCTTGTGCCCCTCGTTGGGGTGCAGGAAGTCAGAGGTGGCACCTGTAGCTTCAAATAATTCCCCCTTGTCCTGCTGCTAGACACACTTGTGCAAAAGTCCCTCTTCAGCTTTCCTGTAAGCTCCCTTCAGGTGCTGGAAGGCAGCTATAAGGTCCCCCTGGAGTTCTCTCTTCTCCAGGCCAAACAACCCCAGTTCTTTCAGCCTACCCTTGTAGCAGAGATGCTTTACCCCTTGGATCATCCTTGTGGCCCTCTTCTGGACTTGCTCCAACAGTTCTGAGTCCTTATGATTGGGACGGCAGAACTGGATGCAGTATTCAAGTTGGAGTCTCACAAGAGCAGAAAAAGAAAAAGGTCATTGAGGCACTCCTGCCCAAGAAACAGAGATGTCTCATTTCTATTCATGTCAATGCCAAAAGGCTCAGGTCTGTGTGGCTTTGCAAATGTCACCAATGTTATTATCTACTTGTCGAATATTTTCAGTATGCTAAAGGTACACATTCTTCTAGATGGTTTTATGCTGATCTTGCAGAGTAAGTCCAATGAGGCATGAATAATGTGTGAATTTATGCCATCATGAAAAGTGCTCATAGTTACTTCCTTCCCTTGATATCTTCATAAAAATATATATTCCATTAGGGGACATGGAAGATACTTTTCAACTCAAATTCAGCTGCTGTAGGCAGACAGAAAAGACAGAGCTGAAGCTAAACTATGTGCAACATTAGCAGTGTCTGCTGACATCTGGGATCACCAGCACACAGGATGAGAGACCATCTTCTGAGCTGAGCCACCCAGCAGCAAGCAAACCTAGTTAATTCTGTGATTCTGTGTTGGCAGTTCAGCAGCAGGGCCACAGGAGAGGGAGGACAGCAGGGCAAGGCATCATAACTTGTGCAGCTTGATCTAGTTGCAGGTGTCCCTGCTGACTGCAGAGAGGTTGGACAAGATGTCCCTTCCAACTCAACGCAATCTGTGTTCCCACATGCTCAGAGGCAGACACCACATGTGTTGCCCATGCTGTGCAACTGCTGGGTTTGTACAAATTATTGTAACTAGTTCAACTCCACCTGAATGACTTTTTTTTCAATCATCTTTATATAATAACAAGCTTGCATGCTGGGCAGGACACAAACTAAGCACAAGTGGCTTGTCCAGAGTGCCTGAGATTGATAGCAAGGACTAATTTTGATTTTAACTTCCTTGTCCTATTCAGAGTTACTTCAGAATCTCTGCAAATCTAGACAGAATATTACAGATGGGGGAAGGGAATGCTGAATATCACAAAAATAAGACACACTAAGAAGTAAGTAATTTTTCTCTTAAGCTATCAAAGTAATTTAAAGCCCTTGGCGAGTAGCTTAATAGACAAGAGCACTCTAGCTTCAAATGGATTTTAATGGGAGGGTAACCACAAGAATAAAATCAATTAATGAATACTATAAATAGATTCGTGAAAAACTCTCAGCTTGCTCTCTTTCCAAACATCCTCCTACCACACCACCCATGGAACTACTTCCAGAATAATATAAGCAGCCCACATAAGAAACCAAATATTGCTGCCATTTGGAGTCCTCAACGCTGAAATTTCTGGAAAGTTTATGCAAGTTTAAAACTTTCATAGTAGCAGAGCCTTGCACCTTTGGAACAAGTTATTTACTATGAAGGTCACCACCTTCACTGGGAACAGGCTGCCCAGTGAAGTGACAAAGGCCACATCCCTGGAGCCATTCAAAGTCAGCTTTTCATCAGCTGACACTCCCTAGTCCTCCTCCAGGCTGCTCTTGAGCCATTCCTCACTCAGGATGTATTTGTGCTTGGGATTGCTCCTACCTAGGTGCAGGACCTGGTACTTTACCTTGTTGAACTTGACGATTGGCTTGGACCTACCTCTCCAGCCTGTCAAAGTCCCTCTGACTGATAAAATGAACTATGATGGTGAATTAAGAGTTGCTTATCTACAGGCATCGGGAGACAGAGTGAGATTACAAAAAAAAAAAGACCACCAAAAAACAAAACAACTCAAAAGATGCAGAAGGTCCACCTGAGAATGGCTTCTGCACAACAACTGGCACCTCAGCAGCTCTGAGTCTCCCACAGGCTGATAGGACCATCCATCTCACCAGGCAGCATACCCTAGCCAATCTTGGAATCCAGGTGGTGACTGATCTGGGGCTTTGAAAAGGAAAAGTTAAATGTGAAACAGCAGATATGCCTAAAGAGAGACCTGACCTCACCAAGCTTTTGGTGATGTTTGGATATTTAACAACTGATCTAAGAGCACAGCATCTGGTTAGAGTTAACAAAAAGGAGTGAGCGAAGGTGTACACACTTGTCATGCCTGAGAAATACTCACTACATCAGGAAAGATTTCTAAGAGAGAGGTTAATATTTCTCCCAGCTGATTCTCCAACTCCCTTGCTCATGAAAGATGTTGACAACACTGGGAGCACTTCCACCTGCAATGAATTCTTTGCAGGGCATAGGTCAGGGGAGCTAGAACAATTTGAAGCGAGCACATGGGAAATATCAGACAAAAATGGCTAAAGTAAATGCTTTTAATTCAAGCTTAAGTGGAAGAAAGAAGTCCAGACAAAGAATCTGTTTGAAAAGCATCTGCAAATCAAACCTAGAAAGCACTAGGAAATATTTGGATTTTTTTTAAAGTTACATCAAAGCATACAGGCAGCTTCAGTGAGCTAAGCTTTCTGGAAAGCAAGCAATACACCGCCCAGGGCAGTGGTGGAGTCATCACCCCGGGGGTGTTCAAGTGGCATGTGGTGCTTAGGGACATCTGGGTTCAGAGCACTGGAACATCTTTTATCTCTTACCTGGGAGATGCTAGCCAAGAGGCTATTATTATAGCCTGTTAAAGCTGCTAATTTGGAGTAGAGGTTAGAATTACACTGTAGAAAGGCTGACACAAAGAGCACACCTGGACTCTTAATTTAGCTGCATTTTGCTGAGTACAGGAAACTGTTTTTATTATGTGCCAGTGAAATAACTGTAAGGACAAACCTGGTTTTGAAACCAAGAATTTATCCATGTTGCAGCCAGGAGCAGTGCCAGCCTGGGACAGATGTAAAGTAAGCAGGTGACAAATATATGCAGTTGTGAAAAGCTAGAAGGTGCTTGTTCCATCACAAAGAACATGTGTGACTCTTGCATGGGTTCAGTTCTCACTGTTTGTTTTTTTGTTTGTTTGTTTTTTCAGTGATTGAAGTACGTAGTGGAAGACACGATAGGGAAGTGGTAGATCACACAATAGCAAGCTTGAAGCCGCCCCCCCCTCCCAAGTTTTCAAATCAATGACCGTCTTCAGGGCAGAGCTGTGTCTTGCTTCTGAATTTCATTGTGTGTAGTGTAAAGTAAAATTTAAAAAAAAGGTACTAGTGATGCACCTGTGGCAGTGGGAACATAAGTAATGAAATACTGTAAAATAAAGATGCAGCTTATTCAGAGCTTGCTCTCTTAGAAGACCTGAATCGGTAAGTGAGAGTAAGTTGGAGGATGACAAGATTTAGAGCAGCCCTGCAGAAAGGGCTTGTGGGTGCTGATGGATGAGTACCTGGACACAAGCCAGCAATAGGCAGCCCAGAAGGCTGATGGCAACCTGGGCTGCACCAAAAGCAGTTTTGGCAAGCAGATGGAGAGAGGTGATACTGCCACTCTGGTCTGCTCCAGTGAGACCTCCCCTGCAGTGCTGTGTCTAGCTCTGGAGCCCTCAACACAAGAGAGGCAAGGACCTGATGGAGAGGGTCTGGAGAAGGGCCACAAAGATGGTCTGAGGGCTGGAGCACCTCTCCTCTGAAGACAGGCTGGGAGAGTTGGGGCTGTTCAGCCTTGTCCCAGGTTGGGAACTATAGGGTTAAAAAAAGTCCTCTAGGGACTTGAAGATTGTTATTCAATCCCACAATTCTGCTATCTCTTCATAAGCTCACGGCAAGGCCAGTTCGTTCTCCTTTCCTCCCCCTCCAGCCTTGTGTCAGGCAGGAGCTGCGTTATCGGGATAAACATGTAAGGATAGGCCTGGTTGGGGCCTCCAGAGGCTGTGCTTAGGCCTCTTGGATGGCAGAGGCATGGAGGGGGGAGGATTGGAGCACTGGGGATGATAGATTTAGTTTTGGGTTGGGGAAAATTCAGGGGGTTCACTTATGGATTCTGTATTTGCTTTGTAATTTCTATCTGTAACTCTCTTTCCAAATATAATTCTAATTTTTTTCTCCAATTCGTTTGAGAGCTTCACTCTGTCTGCTCTTTAGACCCACGACAAGCCTGGAGAAGAGAAGGTATTGGCTAGACCTTAAAGCTGTATTTCAACATCTGAAGGGGACCTACAGAAAGGCTGAGGAGGAACTGTTTAGGAGGAGTTGGGGCAATGGGATGAGTGACAATGGATTGAAACCGGAGCAGGCTAGACTTGGGTTGTACATCAGGAAGAAGTTCTTTACAATGAGGGTGGTGCAACACTACAACAGGTTGCCCAAGGAGGTAGTTGAGGCCACATCCCTGGAGATACTGCAGGTCAGGCTTGACAAGTCTCTGAACAACCTATCTAGTGAAGGATATACCTGCTGTCTGCACAGGGGTTGGACCTTTAGAAGTACCTTCCAACCCAAACTATTCTACAATAGGATTCTGTACGGGAATTCTCATCACAAGCATGATGTTGTCGCCCCCAGAATTTATAAATAAGGAAGAAGAATACTACATGTGAGTTCTTGGGCACTATCCAGAAACTGAGTTTTTAAAAGCCTGATATGAAATATTTAGTTGCCATCTCTGGGGATGTTACTGACCGCAAAGCTTTGAATCCATTTCTGCTTCACGATGTCAGAAGTCTGCAGAATGTTTTTACTCCAGATTGCATTTTGTTTAAACATAATAGCATTTCTCTTATCATTTGTGTCTAAACATACATACAAAGAGGAAACTTACTTACAGAAAATGAGCAGTACTTTCTTTTGAGTTTCAGAGCTAATCTCCTTAAAGGCATTATTACTACTATATTTATTTGAGAAGTCTAGCTTTTAGCAAGTAACAGTTCATTTGGGATGTGTCATACTGAGCTGGTGGCTTCTGGGCAGCACTGCCTACCAAGGTGAGAGAAGCACACTATGTGCATGCAGGACCCACTGCTGTGGGCCCTGTTTAACCTAAAGGCCCTTTTCAAACCTTTCAAAAATTCATAGTTATTTATGGGGAAGCAGAACACACATGACATCCACAAAGATGCTGAAGGGCCTGGAGCACCTCTGTAAGGAGGAAAGGTCGAGAGACCTGGGGCTGTTTAGCCTGGAGAAGAGCAAACAGAGAGGACCTGACTAATGGTAAAGAGCAGGGGGAAGGAGAGTGGAGTCAGACCCTTTTCAGTGTTACCCAGTGAGGACAAAGGGGCAGTGGGAACGAAGTGGAACCCAAGAGGTTCCAGATGACCAAGAGGAGAAACTTCTTTACAGTGAGGGCGCTGGAGCCCTGGAGCAAGCTGCCCAGAGAGGTTGTGGTGTCTCCTGCCTTCCCCTTTTCCCTCTTAAGTCTTGGAGCTGAAGAGGAGGATATTTCAAAATTACAGTAATTAATACATGATCCTAGACAAGTTATTACTGGCAATGTATTATGTATGCTAAAAATGTAATGTGTTTTGCACAAAGACTCCTGTGGGAATTATTCCTGTGAGCACCCATGTTTCATTTGAGAAGTTAAATAAACCGATAGTAGAAATAAACTGATGTTAAAAACTGATGCAGAGTGATCTGGTGATGGAACAAAACCCCAAACAATTATTTTGTCGGGGGACCCCCCTCTTTTTGGAAGGAAAAGGTTGAGAAGAGACAAAATGCACAAAATAAATGGGCACTAGGTTATCCAGATAGAAATAGTTGTGTCTGTACTTTTGTAGAGCCACTTAAACAGGTTCCAAATGGTTTCCCATACCAAGCAGGGAGCACTTAAGCCTTAATATAGAATCAAAGAATGGCTTAGGTTGGAAGGGACTGCAGAGATCATTTACTTCAACCACTCTACCATGGGCAGGTACCCCTCTCAACCACACTTGGTTGCCCAAGACCTCATCCAATCTGCCCTTTGACACCTGCAGGGAGGGGACATCCACAACTGCTCTGGGCAGCCTATTCCAGAGTCTCACTACCCTTGGACTGAAGAACTTTTTCCTGAAGTCCAGCCTAAACCTACTCTCCCTCAGCTCAAAAACCATTCCCCTTGTCCTATCACTAGACATGCTTATGAAAAGTCCCTCTGAAGCCTTCCTGTAGGATCCCCTCAGCTGAGACAGTTGCACTGTATTGTAAGCAAGCGTTAAGAATCTATAGAAAAAAACATTCCTAATTTAAGATGAACTCTCATGTTCTTTTCTCTGTTTTGTTTTCACTTTTATAAATAGCATTTGCTAACTTTGAAATCCAGATATTCAGGCCATGAAATCATAGAATGGTAGGGGCTGGGAGGAACTTCTGGAGACCATCTATTCCAACCCCTGCTTTCAGCCACTTTCTCCTTATGCACATGGAAAGGATCTCCAAGTCTAGGATCTTAGAGATTTTCTCACCTTAATTTTTCCATTAATGGCAGTATTGTTCTTCAAAAACATTGTCACAAGGGTTTCTTGTAAGCCATTTGAAAACATGCCATTTTCTTATCCATATAAATGTAAGTCAAACAAAATTATTCCACAGCTGCTGGGTTTCTAGCTTTTCTAATTGTATTTGTTCACAGATTTCCTTGGCATTTTTAAGTGGAACTAGAAACAAAAGCAAACAAACAAAAAAACCCCCAAATCCAACAATGCATACACTGATGAAACCTCCCGAGTGCTTTAATATAATCCAAGGCAATTTTCTCTCAGAAACAAAATGAATGAAATTTGCTTATGGACCCTAAGCTTTGCAAACCCTTCAACTAGAACAAGAGAAATATGTGGCTGGAAGCCAACTGGCAGCCAAATGTGTTAGATGTGTTCCATTTATTATTAATGTGACAACATTCTATATAGCAGCAACAGTGCAGGCAAGTAAAGGGTTGCCATGGAGATAAGTTACTCAAGATGCAGCTAAAAATACTCCCTTCTTTCCTCACTGTAATAAATATTGCATTATATGAAGGCTAACAATGATATCAAATGCCATCTCCAAGAAATGTCCAGCTGTGAGCATTCTGGCTAGCTAATGGATTGCCCTGTGGTCACACTGCATTTGTGTGTGGCTCCTTCCCTTCCCCCGCCCCCCCCGCCTTACTACGTGGTTTGATGCTAGAAGACAGCTGTTGACATTATTAGGACAAAATATTGCTCCCTACTCAGGGTAGATTTCTTACACCATTGTGACTATGGGGGATTACAGTCATGTTCTGTGAGAAGATGCAACTTGAACTGGAAAGTAAACATATGGAGATGTCTTTCGAAGGAGATCACAAGGAGCTATTAGGTCTTGGCTCTGGGAATTGCAGCCATGCACGTCATCTTTTGGCTGCTTTCTAGGTACTTTAAGGTTACTGACAATACAACCATCACCTATTAATCACTCACCAAAAAAAAAAAAACAAGACAACTTAGTTGACTCTTTTATGAAGGACTCCTCCCCATCTTTGACTTTCTTGAAACTTAGGAGATGTTCAAATACCAGAGACTGTTTACAGCTATGTTGTTATTTCTTGTCTTTGATAAAAGTCCTTTAAAAGCACCACATTTCCTTTTGATTAGTTTTAAGCCACAACCTCTCCATTAAAATGGTTCAATGATTGTGATATGACATGAATCTCAGTCAACTTACTAAACTTGAGAGACAGATTAATACACTTAAAGATCTTAATAATGTTTTGCTTTGGCATTATGTGGTAAATATTCTCCTTTTTCTGTTTATGGTCTTTAATCTGGCATCCACTTCTTCATTTGCCATCTAAGTGAACAAAGAAACTACTTTTATAGAATCACAGATTATAGTAAAGTGTCCTTGAGGCCAAGAAGGCCAATGGTATCTTGAGGTGGATTAGAAGGGTTGTGATTAGTAGGTCCAGAGAAGTTCTCCTTCCCCTCTACTCTGCCCTAGTGAGGCCATATCTGGAATATTGTGTCCAGTTCTCAACCTCACTTCAAGATGATCTCAGGGAACGGCTTGAAAGAGTCCAGTACAGAGCCACCAAGATGATGTATGGAACTTCTCTCTCGTGAGGAAAGGCTGAGGGAGCTGGGGCTCTTTAGCTTGGAGAAGAGGAGCCCCAAGGGGTGACTTTGTTCATGTTTATAGAGATGTAAAGGGCAGTGTCAGGAGCACAGAGCCAGGCTCTGCTCAGTGATGTCCAGTGATAGGACAAGGAGTAACGGGTTCAAGCTGGAGCAAAGGAGCTTCCACACAAATGTGGTGAAAACTTTTTTCCTCATAAGTGTAACAGTCCTGGAGCAGGCTACCCAGAGAGGTTGTGGAGTCTCCTTCTCTGGAGACATTCAAAACCCATCAGGATGTGTTCCCATGTGACCTGTCCTAGGTACCTGGATTCTGCTTTGGTCGGGGGAGTTGGACTCAGTCTTTTGAGCTCCTTTCCAACTCCTGACATTCTGTGACAGAGATGAAAGATGACCTCATCAGGTATCTAAGCCATGCCCTTGTTGAAGCCCATTGAGATTGTGCCTGGGCTGTTTTTAGACACAAATACACCTTCAGTGATGCTTTCTGCTAATACACATAACCATCTATAACCTGATGGTTCCAACTGAGCTCTACTCTCTCTTCTTTAGACTGATCATCCATTGATAACATTTATTTTCCAGTAGAGTAAGCTACACCTTAAAGCACAGGATAATATTAACACTAGCAAAATCAAAGAACCAAGCCAGGAGGAACAGAAAGCAGTTGAAGTTTTCATTTCTCAAAGTGCACTATTATTTCTGCTATTCCCTAATAGCACCACAAAGCACAGGTGGGAAATGAAACCACTAAATTAAAGAAATTTAGGTAACACTACAGAACTTTTCTGGGTGTGTCCCAGGTGCTCAGAGCTCTGCAGGTCAGCACCTTTCACCCCATAGTGGCACACTTCATTTTCCTCTGCTCAAAGCAGTAACTTCCTCTTCACAACATGCACAAGCACTTCCTTCATTAATACTGTCTTTAAGCATCAGTTTTCCTCTTTCCTTCTTGTGTACTCTTTGATAGTATCCACGATGGCACAGAAGTTAGATAGCTAACACTAAGCACAGCACAGTCTGCAGCTGGCTGTGTCACTGCAAGACCAAGTCTTTCTTGAGCAGCAAGTAATCCAACAGTTAAAGAAGTGTCTGGATACTCTTCTTCAAAACAGGCCTCCCTGGCATGCTGCTTCCTTTTATCTAAAAAAAATCCAAACAAGAGGAAAAACAAACCAAACCCACTTCCATTGTTTTAAAGGTTCACCTGAGCTGAACTTCACAGGCTCTTGAAGCATGGGCTCTGTGGTTTATTTGTTGTCCATGAAGGACTTAACACACTTTTGGCACTGGATTGATGGTCTCACTACTACCATCTAATGGATAATAATTTGACTGACACGTGCCTGTGGCTCTGGAAGCCTTCCATTTGACTCCCCATCATCTGCAACACCCTGACTGGACACAAAACCTATACCCTCTTCAATACACCATTCCAGTTTCATGATTGACCCTGTAGAGCAGAGAGTCATTTCTATTTATTTATAGAAGCATGTTATTAGCTCTTTGGGAGAGGACTTTTTATCTGGCTTTTAATTTCTTTGCTGCTACCTACATTCACCCTGTGCCAGATGAAGTGAGATGTTATCCTGCTTTCTACAAGCATCAGGAGTGCTCCTGTGGCCGTACAGCTTTCCTCTAAAGGCTCAGTTCCAAGCAACTCTTGGTCTATACAGGGAGAACCACAGTGACCTTGGATGATACTTTTGCTGGACAAGCCTCCAGAGGATTTCTGAAGCAAAGCTTCCTGTCAGATGTTGTACTACATGGTGCAGACACCTGTTCTTAACAGCTTCACTTGGAAAAAGCATTCTCTTGTTTTCTAAATCCATTATGTGGCGAAGAGTTGAGGACAACAAAACTACTTTTAACTGTAGCTTGATTGCATTTGCTCCCACCAAGTCGTTCTCGCCTTCTTTCAATTGCTTTTTGGCAAATCTTACAGTTTATATAAGCAAATTAAAATTGCATAGGTGGTAATATCACGACAACTTCAAAACTCCCCAAATATCAGCTATGCAGGGACTCTGGAGAACTGTGTTTTTGTAAAAGAATTGATTCCAGCATTTGAAGGAGCCTACAGGAGAGGTGGAAAGGGATTTTTGACAAAGTCATGGAGCAGCAGGATGAAAGGTAAGGGCCTCAAACTGAAGCAGCTCAATTTAGATTAGACATTAGGAGGAAATTCTTCCCCATGAACGTGGGGAGGCACTGGAACAGGTTGCCCAGGGATGCTGTGGATGCCCCTTCCCTGGAGGTGTTCAAGGCCAGGCTGGATGAGGCCTTGAGCAATCTGGTCTAATGGAAGGTGGCCATGGCAGGGGGGTTGGAACTAGATGATCCTAAAGGTTGTTTTCAACCCAAGTGAATCTAAGAATCTATGAAAAAAGAATCAGTGATGAAAAGTTGATGGCTGTTTTATTTTTTTAAATAGTAAGGGAGGAGTTCTGCATTAAAAAAAAAAAAGGTTTAACAGGATTCAGAAGCTAAAAACTGAAGTCAAGCAGAGTGAAGGTGAATAATTAAACAGTTCAGTGACAATGTGAGCAATTAACCATTGCAACACACTGTCCAGTAAAGCAGCAGATGGTATCTCTTGAAGATTAGGTGCCTCTGGGAAATGAGCACTTGAGCTAACCTTAAGTCATGTCTTAAAGACAAGTAACAGAGATTCAAGAACATTTAATAGCTCTCATCATACAGGTACAGGATTAAAGTAATGCTCCCTTCAAAAGTTGAATGCAAAACAAAATATCTTTCATATACTTTATATGCCTTATGGTAAGTCAGCCACTGTCACCTGAGACTTTTTCCACTATTTTAAAACAAAGCCAACCCATCACACAACAGCAGTACAACAGCTCACACGCATAAATTAAGCATGGTTCACTTCATGTCACATGAAAAAAATCAGTGCCAGTACAGACTCCATGCTACAGATTGTTCTTATATATCTTAGACATATACTTAGAGAGCTTGAAGGCTCTTTACAGTCACCTGAGAGTTGCCTCCTTCACAAGCAGAAGGGCTGAGCTTAGACACTTGGGGTGCTTCCAGCTTATTGCTTTCCTATTCTTTCTCTGGATATGAAGTTCTGGATTAGACCATCATTTTACGATGGAGTTCCTCAGGGGATTGGGTCCTGAGTCCAAAGCTCTTTTTACATCTTTGTCAGCAACATGGACGGCCATGCACTGGGCTGCATCAAGAGAAGTGTGGCCAGGTGGGCAAGAGAGGGGATTCTACCCCTTTACTTGGCTCTGCTGAGACCCCACCTTGAATACTGCATCCAGTTCAGGTGACTCCAGCATAAGCACAACATGGAACTGTTAGGGCATGTCTAGGGAAGGGCTGCAAGGACAATCGAAGGGCTGGAGCACCTCTACTATGACAACAGGCTGAGGGAATTGGGGTTGTTCAACCTGGAGAAGAGAAGATTCCAGGGTGACCTCACAGCTGCCTTCCAATACCTGAAGGAAGGCTGGAGAGAGACTCTTCATGAAGGTGTCTAGAGATAGGAGAAAGGTGAATGGTTTGAAGCTAAAGGAGTGTAGGTTTAGCCTGGATCTTAGGAAGTAGTTCTTCAGTCTGAGGGTGGTGAGACTCTGGAATAGGCTGACCAGAGCAGTTCTGGATGCTACCTCATGTGGTTCTGTTCCAAACGTCACATACAGGCCAAATACAAAGAAGCAATCAATTAAAAAACAACCAACCAGAGATTACTAACTAGTAGCAGAATGTGTGTGGAAATTCTGTAGAAGGACAAAGCCTCCCCCTGTCATACCTATGGATTGCTAAATTTCAGTCTGTGCTTAGTTTTCTTCCATAGTTCGGTATTTTCAGCAAACACCCAATAAGACTTGGGTAATTAATCAACAAATGTCATTTTCCATTAAAGCATATTTAATCATCACAAAAATTAGGTACAACTAACAACCCAACCCAGTCTAATTACCTCTAACGTAAATGTGCTAATTTAAATCGTGGAATACTTCTTTTAGAGACGTGTGTGTTAATTGGGGTCTGCTCATGAAAGCAAGCTACTAATTGAGCTGGCATGTGCCAGATAGACAACTTCAATGGGAAGAGAGACAATATTTGCAGTGTAACACTGGTTTTAAAAGTTAACATATTAATGGCAAAAAAACCCCTGCCATGGGGGCTCATGCCAGTTCAATTAGTTGCTCCTTCCCAGGAGCAGACCCCAATTAACATGCTTTTTGGAAAGAAACATCCTACTGTTCAATTAAAATATGGAAGCATAGACGATTACACAAGTCTGTTTTGATAATTAGTCTTCCTTTATCTGTCTCCAATGTGTTGTTTCAGAATTGCTGTCTCATCAAAATTTGTGGATTGTTTTCCAAGTGGACTTTTTTTCCTTTGTATTAAGCAGGCAGTGGATGAACAGCCCCAACACGGCCCCAACCCTCAGAAGTGGCAAGTCAGTATCTTGGTTCCCATTTTAATAGCAGTAGAAGCTCATGGCACATCCATTACAAGATATGGAGACCAAATAGAGGGCTTCTGTTGTGTGCAAAGTCTTGTGCATTCTTAGGACAAACACGAGTAAATAAAAGCAGTCAAGGGTTGATCCAAAGCTGGAGATCAGCGAGACCTTCCCTGGACTGTGTTTAGTTTTGAGGTCCACAGTTCAAGAGAGACAAAGAACTACTGCAAAGAGTCAGAGGATGACTGCAGGAGGACTTGAACATCTCTGTTGTGAAGAAAGACTGAGAGACATGGGACTGTTTAGTCTGGGGGAAAAGAAGGCTGAAAGAGGATCTTATCAATGTCTATAAATACCTGAGGTGTGGGTGTCAGGATGAAGGTGCCAGGCTCTTTGTGATGGTGCCCAGTGATGGAAAGAGAAGCAAGGGGTACAAGCTGGAACACAGGAGGTTCTACCTCAACATGAGAAGACATTTCTAAACTGTGAGGGTGACAGAGCCCTGGAGCAGGCTGCCCAGAGAGACTGAGCCGTCTGCCCTAGGTGATCTCACTCTGCCAGGGGGTTGGACTGGATGATCTTCCAATTCATAATGTTTTGTGATTCTTTGACTTCATTGAGAGTCAGAGTAGGTCCTCATGTTCCACGTGAGGAGAGGAATAATTACAGTGTATCAGGGCACTATGAGCTAGCAACTTGGTAAGTATTGATTTGGCATGGTAACTGTTATAATATTGATTTTAAACACAACTTGAATATAGATTTATCAACCATTCTGTAGCTCCGTGTCAATATGTAATAACGATGGCCTTTGATGGGTCAATAAAGTAACAACAATGAAGAAGCAAGGAAGAGTCATGATCATTGCAAACACTCACTCAGAAGCATGAGGATACACCTGCCCGGGGCAGCTTGGCACCCAAGCTACAAGAAGGATCAGCAAAGTTGTTTCTAATTAGCTAAGAGTGATGTCAATCAATAAAGTCACAGAGAATTTGGGATTTTAACTTGTCTTTAGAACTGCAACATGAAATGCAGTGCTTTTCTGTGGAAGAAATTGATCTTACCTACCAGTAAGTTAAAACAATGCTTCTTGCCATTGATCCCTCCAAATCAATATTATGCTTTTTGCTTGATAGTGTGAGACAGGCAATTCTGACTCTGCAAGTAGAGATGGAGTGAAGGCAGAGATGCCATCACTAAAGCAAGCAAAGTGCAATTACAGTGCCCCTGCAGTCCACTGCCAGTAATCCTGGCTTCAGCTCTACTCTTTCATTCGATGGCCAGACTAAACTTCTGTTATTACTACTTGTCAAAAGTAGTTATCGTTGTGATTCCCTGAGGAGACCTTCTTACTCATCTAAAAATGTCTTTAGAGAGTGCAACATCACCATCCAACCTGAGAGGGAACACACCAATCTATTTGCCTTAGGATATTACATGCTTGCTAACTTGTCACTGCTATATCTCCTGGCATTACCTAAAATAGAAGGTTTATTTGTCACCAGGAGTTTTATTTAAGTTTTACCTTAATAGAAAACACAATCATGTTTCAGAAAAGCATTTGGAGTATAGTCAAGCCAGAATTGTTGCCAGAATGGGTAGACATCCACATCCAAAATCTTATGGGGAGGAGGGGGAGAAGGTGGGCAGCAAGCCCTAATGGCATATGGCATTTGACACAGATTTTCCTTTCCCGAGGCTGTTGCTGTGAAGGCACCACCCACACCCCTAGTGTTGAGAGAGAATGTCAAATGCAAACTAAACCCCAAGTTTGTTCGTGGAAACACTCCTCTGGAGACTATCAAAACCCTCCTGGATGCAATCCTGGGTGACCTGCTCTGAGCAAATCTGCATTAGAAGTGGGCCCAGACTTTGGCTCCCCAGAGGTGCCTTCTAACCCCCACTATGCTGGGACTCTGTAAAGGAAGGGCTGCCCTTCCTGTTGGAAATCCATCATTCCCGTGACCTCAGTACACCAGGACAATCTCCAAGGCTCAGGTGAGGAACTGCAATAACACTAAAGGATTTGCCAAAGGACCTCAGAAACTTAGCTGTGTAAGGGCCTCCCTCGCACAAAGGTCTTAAGTAAGGGCTGTGTAAGGGTGGCATGGGACAAGATCTGGCTTCAGTGAGGGATGCAGCTGGGAGACTGAGGGTAAGACTTGGTCTGGTAGGTCAGGAGCAGCACTAGATGGGTTAGAGCTAGAAGGATCATATCTTTCTTTTAAGTTGATCTTTAGTTTGGATAGTATCTGCCTTCTGCCATCACTAGTAACACTCCTTTAAGCAGTGACAGGTTTCTTCAGTTTGTGTTTTATGTTTTTTTGGTTTTTTTTTAAAGTCCAAAGCTGGAGCGGGGAAGACATGAGGTACATCATCTCTTTGATGTCAGGGAGGGATGCATGTTGGCACAGAATTCACTTCACTTGTAATCTTTTCAAGTAGGCATGGTTACTTTGAAATATCCCTGCAGAAACCCAGCAAGCAGCTAAAACAGAGGCAGCAAAAAGGAGAGGACATGTGCCTTTCAGGAGGAGCTCTGCACTCCTGATGTATCTCAGAACTCATTGCTTAGCTCAAACACATGGCAGCCTCCTCTGTTCCTCTCCCCAATATTGCAACATAGTTTTATCTGCCCTGCCCGTCCCTGCCTTTATTTTAGAGCTATTTAGCTTTTCCTGTTCATTACAGCACATTCACTACACATAGTACAACTTACGTGACTATTTCAAAGTAGTATTTGGCCTCTGACAGTATAAAACATTTTGTGCTTTATTCAGACTGCCCTCTATTCTCAATTTGGCTGCAAATCACCAGACATCCCACATTTAAATTCAGAAATTCAAACCATTGCAATAAGCTCCATATTGAAAGACTTAGCACAGACACACCTTTTTTTTCCTTAGGCTGCAAATAAAGAAAGCATAAAATTGAAACAAAGCATTTATCTTTCAACCCAAGTTTCAAAATCCAACTATATTACCCTCAGTTTTGTGTTTTAGGGAATCTTTAATATTTCAACTTCTAATCAAAATTTGGGGGGGGGGGGGGGGGGGGGAGACCCCAACCAAAAAAAAANNGGGGGGGGGCAAAGCCAACCACCAAAATATGAATACTTCTTACATTTCAAATCCTACTCAAACCTGGTTTTCTCCTGAGAAAGTTAAAAAAAAAAAATTGAGGCCTGTTTGAATCAGTAGCTTTTGAGATACCTTTTGATTCAAGTCCTCATTTAGCTTATCAGAGGGGAGGAAAAAAAAGCAGTTTGTGCTTTTAAAGCACATCAACATAAACACTGCTTTCAGGCTGAGGAGGAATGCGTAAGTTAAGAACTCTGCATCACATCTACGAGCTACGTATGCAAATTAAAGGCAGCCTGGGACTACCCTCACCAAACAAGAACAAAAAGTATTTTGAACTCATTAACAAGTATTACACCCTTTTTGGTTTTTTCTTTAAAAGATGAAAAAAAAACCCCAAACAAACCCAACCAACCACAAAAACCCCCCCACAAACCCAAACAAACAAACCACCACAAACAAAAACAAAAGCAACAACAACAACAACAAAAACAGAAACAAAAAAAAACCCACAAAAAAAAAACACACCATGAGGAGATCCCTGTGACACAGCTGAAGCAGCAAAAGCAAGGAGCAGAATTCAGCACCAGCAGAGCTGTTACTGTTCCTGAGAAAAACTGATGAGAGTGAGCTGGTAAAGAAAGCAGGTTGGCTCTCTTTTTATGTATTAGTATCTCTCAGGGCTCCTTGCCTGAGGCTAGAGGCATCCTAGGGGCCTACCCACACAGTCACACTCATGAGGCTCCATTATAACAATCTTCGGCTAAGCAATGCCTGCATCATACTGTCCCCAGGTTTTCTATGCAGTCTTACAGTTATCAGCACACAACTGCCATCTTTTACAGTGCTCTCCCCAAGAAGACTAAGGTCTCTTCACAAGGAATTGCATTTGTTCAGCGTTAACTTGGAAGTTTAAGCAAATTCCTCATTTAAAGGAGCAAACACAGGTAAATAGGTGGTGCCAAGCAAACCAGTTTACATAAGGCACCAGCTGCCCTGCACCCAGCTGCAGTTACCAGCACTCCAGGTACACTCTAAGATACACGATGCATGTACTTAGAGGACTTCTACATCTTTTTTCAGGTAGAGATGGAAAACTCATTCATTCAAAACAGTAGCAGAGGAATCAGCACATCTACAAGAATAACCACTCTTAACATACTGTAGAATCTGTACCCACTGCATATAGCCAGGAACTATCTTCTCATTAATCTCCTATATTTCAGAAATTCCAAAAGAACCAGGACTATTCACTTCATCTTTGCATTCTCCAGCCTTTCATGTCCTGAGTCCTGCCATGCTCTCTTGATATAACCCACATGACAGAAAAAGCAGAATAATTCTACAAAGAGTGACTCACCCTCAGTCTCTCCCTGAGGGACACAGCATCAACAAAAGCCTCTTCCCAGCTTTAAGCATGACTCCTTCTTCCTTAGACAGCACCTTTCTAAAGAAACAGAGGATTGAGTGTGCAAATAAAGGGAGCTCCCAGCCCATCTCATCATAAGAGATTGGTAACACCTGAGATAGACCCTACACCCTCTCCCACACAGCTGTAGCTCTTTCCTTCTTCCATGTAAGAATTAGTGAGCATTTCTGTTTCAGATTCTTTATGATGTGCTTTGCTGTGGTGGCCTTTGCAGGCAGGACTCAGGGGTCACCTCACTCCAGCATTCTGTTAGGCCACACAGCAAATTCCTCTGCTTTGGTTGAGAAAGGGGAGGTGAGGTTCTGCTGTTCTGCTCTCCTGCCTAGCCTCTCAGACCTACATGTACAAATGGTCATTTACCATCAGCAGTCAAAAAGCAGTTACGCCAGGCCTTTGGAAGTAGTAAAATGGGCAGTGAGGGTAAGCTGTATTGCAGTTACTACCGTCCTCTTCACACTGAGGACAAACATGGACATCCAGCACTATAATGGGAAATTAAGAGAACTTCTAGACTTGCAGATGACACCAAGCTGGGGGCAGATGTTGATGGGTTGGAGGGCAGAAGGGCTCTGCAGCAGGACCTCGAGCACCTGGACAGATGGGCAGAGTCCAAGGGGATGGCTTTCAACAAATCCAAGTGCCGGGGGCTGCACTTTGGCCACAACAACCCCATGCAGAGCTACAGGCTGGGGTCGGAGTGGCTGGAGAGCAGCCAAACAGAAAGGGATCTGGGGGTACTGATTGACACCCGCCTAAACATGAGCCAGCAGTGTGCCCAGGTGGCCAAGAAGGCCAATGGCATCCTGGCCTGCATCAGGAATAGTGTGGCCAGCAGGAGCAGGGAGGTCATTCTCCCCCTGTACTCTGCACTGGTTAGGCCACACCTTGAGTACTGTGTCCAGTTCTGGGCCCCTCAATTTAAGAAGGACATTGAGGTGCTTGAGCGTGTCCAGAGAAGGGCAACGAGGCTGGTGAGAGGCCTCGAGCACAAGCCCTATGAGGAGAGGCTGAGGGAGCTGGGATTGTTTAGCCTGGAGAAGAGGAGGCTCAGGGGAGACCTTATTGCTGTCTACAACTACCTGAAGGGTGGTTGTGGCCAGGAGGAGGTTGCTTTCTTCTCTCAGGCAACCAGCACCAGAACAAGAGGACACAGTCTCAAGCTGTGCCAGGGGAAGTTTAGGCTGGAGGTGAGGAGAAAGTTCTTCACCGAGAGAGTCATTCCCCACTGGAATGGGCTGCCCGGGGAGGTGGTGGAGTCACCGTCCCTGGAGGTGTTCAAGGCGAGTTTGGATGTGGCACTTGGTGCCATGGTCTAGTCTCGTGGTCTGTGGTGATGGGTTGGACTTGATGATCTTTGAGGTCTCTTCCAACCTTGGTGATACTGTGACACTTGGAAGGAGGACAGTGGCCAACTTGGAACCTCCCAGGAGACAGAACCCCCTCCTTGTCCCATGTCTGTCTTTGATGGCTTGCAAAAAAGCCACCTTGCTAGCACAGGCAGGCAGGTACTCTGCACTTAGACTTTCACCCCTGTCAAAAAGAGAGGAGCCTAAGCCATGAACCCTTCCCCACTGTGCTTTCAGGCTGTGCCTCCTGTGCTGTCACAACAGATTGGGCTGTGACAGGTTGGCCAGGAAAACCAGAGATGTTTTACATTTTCTGCTTGACTTGCAGTCCTTTTACCAGGCTGAGGCTTGGGATGTTTTTTCCACTGGTATTTTTATTATGCTTTAGGAGAAAAACAGGACCGAGGTTGACACTCAGCAGTACAGCTTCAGTACTATGCACATAAATTTAACTACTTAATTCCACTGAGCATTGGGTAAGTGGGGCAGCTAAGCTCAGTGTATCGCATGGAACATTTATCACTAACTACAGCATGCAATTCCCTTTGCCATTTCGGTTTACACAGTTTAGAGCATTTCCAATTGTGCTGAATTATTCTGGACTTCCCATTTCAAACGACTTCCTGAATGTGGTGCTTGAATGCTGCCAAACTTTCACCAAGACTTTAAGGAGAACTGAATTCCTATGAGGCTGCTCATACACTGCTGGATACCAAATGCTGTTGGGATGTCTGGACTGCACTGCAAAGTTGGTGGAATAAAAAAAACTGGTTGAGGGGAATCTGATTTAAAGCTGCCACTGGAAAATGGATGTCCTTGGAGAGAAGACAAAATACTGCTCTATCAGTAACTATCAGTAAATGTTGACTTCTTACTGCTATCTAATTGATAACAGGTTTGATCAGGTTTTTATTTATAGGAAAGGTGAACAGTAAGATTGCACTGGGTTGGAAAGTCATTTTTAAAGTCATCTAGTCCAACCACCCCTCCCTGCAGACAGCAGGGACATCCTGAACTAGACCAGGTTGCCCATCAAGCCTGACCTTGAATATCTCCAGTGATATGGCCTCTGCCACCTCAATGGGCAACCTATTCCAGTGTTCCCCTACTCTCATCATAAAAGAACTTCTTCCTAATGTCCAGTTGAATCTACCCTGCTCCAGTTTCAAACCATTGCCCCTTGTTTTGTCACTTGTAAACAGTCCCTCCCCAGCTTTCTTTTAGACCCCCCTTCAGGTACTGAAAGGTCTTCCAGAAACCTTCACTTCTTCAGGCTGAACAACTCTTCCATCCTGTCTTCATAGGAGAGGTGCTCCAGCCCTTTTTGACCATTTGATCGCCCTCATCTGGACCTGCTCCAGCAGATCCTTCTTGTGTTAGAGGCCCCAGAGCTGGACACAGCGCTTTGGGTGAGGTCTACAGAGCAGCACAGAGGGGTAGAATCATCTCTTTTGATGTGTTGCAAATGCTTCTTCTGTTGCAGCCCAGGATGTGATTTGCTTTCTGGGCTGCAAGTGCACATGTCCAGTGTGGTTTTTCACACTGTCAGAGATCTGTGTTCCAAGAAATTCTGAGTGAATTCCCACAGATGTTCAGATCTGGATCAATGTCAGCAACCAAACCTGTCCAGAACCTCTTATCTCTGCTTTCCAGTTTAGATCACTAATAATATTCCCAAAAGCAAGCCATGTGCAGGGGAGGCATGTGGAGAGCTGAAGCTAGGCATCAGGAGGAGTCTTGCCTGAAGAGCACAGCCCAGCAGCTCCCAGCCTGGCTGAGATCCCTCTGCTGCACTGGAGCAGAGCTGCCTTCATGCCCACAGTAAGGAGGGCTCACAGGGGGTCTGATGTAGTGTCAGAAATCAGCTGTCGCTTTTAAGCGAGCTCCCTTGTTACAGCAAGGTGGCCAGTGAAAGAGCCCAGCTTTGATCTTTGGGAGGCAGAAATGTACTCACTGGCAGGCTGCCATCCCATCCTCCCCTGGAAAACCTCACAGTGTGCTTTCACAAGTGAAATTCAGCTTCCAACAGCAAGCTCAGAAAACCCTCTAACTCTCATAAAATGAACCTTTCCCTAAAACCATCTACACAGGAGTGGGCACACCTGTCCTGCAGCTCCATTGCTTTGGTTTTGGATAAACAAAAACATTTTCAATTGAAATCCTGGGTTGGGAGAAGCACAGATTATTTTCTAGGTCTCCTTAGATGTCAAAATGAATCCAGACTTCACTACTCATCCTATGAAATTCTGCCTATGATCTTTTTACAGATTCGCAGATTGCATCGAGTTGGAAGGGACCCTCAAAGGTCGTCTTGTCCAACCACCCTGTACTCAGCAGGGACACCTCCAACCAGAGCAGGCTATCCAGGGCAACACTGGGTCTGATCTTGAATTTCTCCAGGGACAGAGCCTCAACCACATCCCTCAGCAATCTGTTACCACTTTCATTGTGCAGAACTTCCTCCTGATATCCAACCTAAATCTCGCCTGCTCCAGTTTCAGACCATTAACCCTCGTTCTATCACCACAGCCCCTTCTAGACAGTCCTTCCCCAGGCTTCCTGTCGGTATCCTTCAGATAACAAAACGTAGCTCTAATGTCCCCCCAGAGCCTTCTCTTCTCCAGGCTGAAAAGCCCCAACTCTCTCAGCCTGTCTTCACAGGCAAGGTGCTCCAGCCCTCTGATAATCTTTGTGGCCTCCTCTGGATCTGCTTGAGCAGGTCCATGTCTCTCTTGTGTTGGGGGCCCCAGTTGCTTTTCTGCATCTTAAACCCTGAAGGTTTACGAGTGATACTGTTACAAGTCAGATACTAGTAGATATATTTTAAACTTCCTTCTCCTCCTTCAGGAAAAAATATCTAAGTATTCTCAGTGACTTTGGCTGCACTATAGAAGTGTTATTAAAACCATCATGGATGAGACAGAAATAATAGAGGTGGTTGGGAGATACTCCTGAAGCAGAGATGTCCAGGGAGAGTCTCTAATGATGTGATCAGCATTTTTTAGGCCCTTAATACAGGTATTATTGATGCAAGTCTGCTTCCACGGCTATGCAAATAGCCCCTGAACATGACAAGAAATTTCCAGTCCCACTGCTTGTGAGGGCCAGGTGGGAGATGCATGGCTGTCTGAAGCTGAAGAGACTTCCTTAATGGAATCCAACAAGATTAGCTGCCTTTACTCACTACGTGACTCTCTGAAAAAAGCAAATAAATCACTAACAGCCTCCTAATGGACTCAGCTCTTTCCTGTTCTGAATGAATATTGTTCAGATTAAGTTCTACAATGGCTAGCTCTGATATTGCCACAGTGGCCTCTTTCTTTGCCCTGCTGTTTTTTAAGATGCTGCCTCTTGTTCCATACCAAGAAGTGTAAAAGGCATTCTGCTGGTAAGCTTGCAGCACATTTACTGGAGCCATTTCCACCTGACTATGTTCTTCAGCAGGATCTCTGGAGTGGAAAGAGGACCTGGAGTTCTCTCATTTCCTGTGAACAGCTCAATACATCTTTCCTCCAAACCCTGTGTGTTAATGGATTTATTATATACTGTGGGATATGTTGCTATTTCAGAGGTTCATAGAATCATAGAATGGTTTGTGTTGGAAGAGATCTCAAAGATCATCCAGTTCCAACTCATGAGCAGGGACACCTTCCACTAACCCAGGTTGCTCATCTGACCTGGCCTTGAACACCTGAGAAGCCAGATCCTTTAAGAAGCCAGATCCTCTTCCCACATTGAATTCAGAGCATACACAACAGCCTGTAGTGATAGGATGAGAGGGAAAGGATTGAAGCTTGAGTAGAAGAGATTTAGATTGGAGATTAGGAAGAAATCTTTTCCACTGAGTGACCTGTACTAGTGGGAGGTGTCCCTGCCTATGGCAGGGTGTTGGAACCAGATGATCCTTGAGGTCCCTTCCAATTTAAACCATTCTATGATTCTATGGTGAGATACTGGAACGGGTTGCCTAGGCAGGATGCCATCCTCCCTCCAGGTGTTCAAATTCAGGCTGGATGTGGTCTTGAGCAAGCTGGTCCAGTGGGAGGTGTCCCTGGCCATGGCAGGGAGGTTAGAACTAGATGATCTTCAAAGTCCCTTCCAACACAAACTATTCTATCAATCTATGAATTTAAAAAACAAAACCAAAGGTTCCTCTTTTCCCCCTGATGTGGCTATAGGAAAGACCACACCCCTTATTTACTTGGTTGTTTTTTTTCTTTAATGTTCACCTTTGATACCAAATTTGTAGCTGGGATTTAACTTCCAAGTGATTCTCTTGCAAGCTGGTTACTAATTGCATTGTTGCTGACCTATTCATGCCTCACTGATCCCAGGAGGGTTGGTTGTCTTCCCACACCACTGCTGCTGGAGCTGTGTCTCAACTCGCAGCTCTGACTAGACATGCAAAGCAGCACCAGGAGATAGTGCCACAGAATACAAAAGCAATGCTTCATGTCTCCAGAAATGCCGTTCACGTTTTCATAGATAAATGGAATATTTTGCATGTAACCTATTAAGACTAATTGATGTTATTTGGCACATCTCAGAATGCAAAATTAATCTGGATACTACAGGAGTGCTTGGAAGATGCAAACATACTTTGAGGGGAATGGAAGACAACTGGAGCTTCAGCTGGCAGCAAAATATTTACAATTATTTGAAATACTCATTCTCACTGAAACAGAAAGCATCTGCAAAAGTCCTCTTCAGTCCAGTCATTAGAAAATTTAGGATAAATGGATGGGTGGAAAGATGGACTGACTAACAAACCTGTACTTATAACCTGGCAAACAAATTTAATGTGACAAAATGTGGTTTTCGGAAGCTAGAGGGATGGATTAAAACACCCCCAGAGACCTGCCCAGTAGATTTGTTCTCAATTTATGGCAATTTAAACAAAAAGTTTAAAAAGTGTTTCTGAAACAGCTAGGGGCTGTTTTTGTGAAACACCTGGAGGCCTCTACTTCATCCTCTCAATACAGAAGCCAAGGCTGCCACTCTCCTGCCTCTCCAAGCAGCCACTTACCTGGCTGCTGATGGACCCAGCCCTCCCTACTGAAATGTTGAACTGTTTCCGTTTGATTATTCCCTGCAGTACTCAAGATCTAAGAAGCAGGTTTGGTTTTCCAGCACTGAATCTCCACAAGAAGCCAGCCATAAAGAAAGAGAGATTTGGGGAAGTGACTACATTTTGTAGTACCTGCTATTGCTCCTTTCCAGGATGGCTCTTCTCACACCTCCCCTTGGCTTGCATGCATGCAAGGTATTAATTTGTTAAATTCCTTAAGAGTATCATCTAGAGTAGATCTGTAGCAATACACAACTACAACTCCTTTAACAATGTTTCCATCATAGTTACTAACATTCTACTATACTGATACTACTAATAGTAGGAAGAAATTCTCCCCCAGGAGGCTGGTGAGGCAGAGCAACAGGCTGCCCAGAGAAGCTGTGGAGGCTCCAAGCCTGGAAATGTTGAAAGCCAGACTAGATGGGCCTTGAGCAAGCTGGGCTGGGGAGGGGAGCTGACCATGGCAGGGGTGTTGGAACTAGATGATTTTTAACATCCTTTCCAACCCAGACTCTCCTCTAAGAAGAAATAGAATCATCCCCCATAATGTGTCACACACCCCTGCCCCCCGCCCCCCAAAAAAGGACCAAAGCCAAAAGAACCCCCCAAAACAACCAAAAATATGGAAAGCAATTCCAAGGATGTGTTTGGACGTGGAAATGTTAAGTAGAGATTTTGGGGACAAGCAGTTCTTTCTCCTGAAATACTTCTTTTTAAGGGAAGCAGAAATTCTCCTAAGTTTATTTAATTATCCTGGATGCTTCATTTAATACAAGAAGAATCAAATATTCAGAAGCTTTACTCTGTAAAGCATCCATGTATATAAAAGCACCTATAATTATTCCTTAAAATTTATTAAGGGCACCAATGATTTGTACTAATCTAACAGGATAATGATTACAGGAGCACTCATAATGACAACTTTTATCAGCAGAATTGAACTGCAGACCCTACACAGCACATCTGAATGTGACTATCCAGGAAAGACTTTGTTTTGCTGAGAGTCCAGAAGTAAAAAAAAAAAAAAGAAAGAAAAGCATTTCTCTGCTAAAGTGAATGGCAATCTTGGGACACAGAATTTGACCTCATCTTGCATATGGATAGGTAAATGGAAGGAAATCCTCCCTCCTCCTTTTCCCTTCCCTTCCCTTCCCTCCCTTTCCCTTTCCGCTTTCCTTCCCCCCTCCCTTTCAGATGTCTTTCTTCCAAATTCCTTCCTCCAAAATTCCTTCCCTTCCTCTCCAGTCTTTCCTCTGATATATGTTCACTTCAAAAACCTGCTGCAAATCCCATTCATTTGGAGGGAATTTGCAGGGGAGTGTGAAAAAAAATACTCTCTTTGGATGGTAGTATTTTGATTCCGGTTTACATAACAATTTAAGATGGAAAATAAAGCACAATCTCACAGCTCTGTATAGTTAACAGTTTTTGTGTGGAAAGGTTGTGATTGGTGTTAAGCATTATAGTACTTGGGAAAATAACAGGAAAAATTATTTCTCCATGCATGGAATAATAAAAGTGTTTAGCAATCTTAACACTGCACTGTAATATGCTTGCTCACATTGAAGTGGTTTCAGATTCCACCTATGGAATAACAGAACTGGTATCAACTTTCCACAGTAATGGTGTTAGGGTTGCACTAAGGAGACAGGAAATCTTAATGCACTCTGATTGTGGTATTCTCAGGAACCAATTAATGCTAACGGCCATGCAGGCTGGAAGTGGGAACATTGTAAATTACACCCTGGGCTCCAGATTGCAGAGACAAATTTTGAACTGATTTATACTTTTTAGTTTTAAAGTGATATTATCTTGAAAGCCAGACAGATATCCAGAGGAGCTGATTTAAATACTGCATTTCCCTCAAGACTCTGTATAGGAACCAATGCTGCTCAGTATCTTCATCGATGGTATTGACAGTGTGACTGAGGCACCCTCAGCAAGTTTGATAAATCTGAAGGACAGGATGGGACCTCAACAGGCTGGAGAGGTGGGCTGAGGAGAATCTCATGACATTCAATTAGCCAGGGTGCAAAGTCTTGCATCTAAGTTGACGCAACCCTTGGTATCAGTCTAGGCTGGGAGGTGATGAGATTGAGAGCGGCCCTGCAGAAAAGGACTTGGGGGTGCTCGTGGATGAGAAGCTGGACATGAGCCAGCAATGGGCACTTGCAGCCCAGAAGGCCAATGGCATCCTGGGCTGCATCAAAAGAAGCTGGGCCAGTAGATGGTGAGAGGGGATTCTCCCTCTCTGGTCTGCTCTGGTGAGATCTCACCTGCAGTCTGAGTCCAGCAATGGGACTCCCAACACAAGAGAGACAGGGACCTGCTGGATAGGGTCCAGAGGAGGCTTACAAAAATGATTGGAGGGCTGGAGAACCTCTGCTATGAAGACAGGCTGAGAGAGTTGGAGTTGTTCAGCTTGGAAAAAGAGAAGGCTCTGACGAACCTTAAAGCTACATTTCATTATCTGAAGGGGACCTACAGAAAGGCTGTGGGGGTGCTCTTTAGAAGGGCTTGTGGTGATAGAACAAGGGGCAATGGCTTGAAACTGAAGCAGGGGAGATTTAGTTTGGACATTAAGAGAAAGTTATTTACAATGAGAGTAGTGAAATACTGGAACAGGTTCCCGGGGATGTGATTGAGGATATGTCCCTGGAGACATTCAACATCAGACTTGATGTGGTCCCAGGTAGCGTGCCCTAGTTGGAGGTGTCCCTGCTGAGTACGTGGGTGTTGCACAAGATGACCTCTGAGAGTCCTTTCAAACCAAATGCAATCTGTAAATCTTTGTAAATGCAATCAATGTGATCAATACATTCAGTGCAAATATATACCCTTGACTTGGAAACATCTGTTGCTAAACAAGTAAGAGGCTTCTTGGGAAGAACAGAAGGATTTTTGTCTGGTTTTATACTGGAGTTTTCACCATTGCTTGGAACATCAGTTGTCATGACCACACTAGTCCATCACATACCTGTGCATAGCTCCATTACAAGATGTTCTCCATTAAAACTCAGAGGGATTGTTCAGAGTTAATCATGGCCTCAAATCTTTTATCCTCTGATGATATGAAGAGCTACAGTCTTTGTCACTGCAGCGAAGTGACTTTTGCATCAAAAGGGTGTTGCTCTCTTCTCCCAAGTAACAAGTGACAGAACAAGAGCAGATGGCCTCAAATTGCACCAAGGGAGGTTCAGGTTGAACATCAGAATAAATTCTTCAGTGAAAGCTTCTCAAGGACAGGAACAGGCTCCTCAGGGAAGTGGTTGAATCCCTGTCTCTGGAGGTGTTTCAAAGAAGCAGAGATGTGGTACTGAGGGACATGGTTTAGGAACACCCTTGGTAGATTACAGAATGGCTGGGCTTGATGATCTTAAAGGTTTTTTCCAACTGAAAAGACTCTCTGATTCTATGAAAATCAAGTTGCCCAAATGAGTGATTTTTGGAGCAGGAGTGAACTGGCAAGCACCATCCACAGTATTAAACCATTATGATGACAGAAAACAACGTTAGTAGGAGATGCGATGTGATATAGCTTCCTTTATCATACAGATACTGACTGCCCTATATAATGCACAATGCCACTTTACTGCCTATTTTACCTTAGAAGTGATGATCTTACTAACAGGGCTAAGTACTTGTAACTGAATGTGAGGTGCAGCGCCATGTAATGATGCAAGTGAAGTAGGCTTCACCTAGATAGAAATATGACAATGGGTCCAGCACTTGAGGTAGCTCCTGGGATCTGCTCAGTTATGGAGTGTACCAGGTTAGGGCGGATCCCTCGTCCAGTAGAGTAAACTCACAACAACATGGATTTTTGGAAAGTTAGGAAAAAATGAAATTGTATTTCTTATAGTTTAAATATAACAGTATAAGGAGAATAAACTACTACAGAAATATAATAACCTGAAGGAAGATGGGGAAGAGGTCAGGCGTCGGCGAAGCAGCAAAGGCAGCAGCAGCCAAAACAGCGGCAGGGGAAGATAGCAGTGGGCACAGTGGAAGCAGCAAGGGGAAGGTACAAGCTGTGCTTCCAGACATAAAACTCTTGATGGTCCAATGAAATTATATTAACTTATCCATTGTTGCCACTATATGGCCTACCCCTAGAACGTTCACCCCTCCACTCAGAGTTTCCACTTCTAAGTTTCTCTGTTCCGAATTTGTTTATGTCTGAGCTAGAAATCTAGCTCAAATGGCCACATGGAGGAAAGCATTGGGGGAGGTCTGAAAGGGATTTTTGTACCCCTTTAACAAATATCTGGACGCAAGTTGGCCTTATGAAAGCCTCTGATGACAAATATATTCTTTGGTGAGGATAAAATCATCAGCACTGACTAAAAAAACCTGTGCACTTTGGAAGACTAAGAAATAAGAGGGAAAATAAAAACCACTGTGGAACTCTCAGTTTTGCTTTTATGCTTTAGGCAAGGACATTTCCTGCCCTACAGCCTCAGAAGTCAAGTACCAGCATTTTCTTCCTACAAAATTATCACTCATTGTACATTCCTTTGTGCCAAGTTGTTATTTTCTGTAATTGCCTTCAACCCATCAAAAAATCTTATTGTTAGAGCTGCACGAGAAGAGCAAATTGCATTTAAAAGGTGAGGAACAGCAACGCATTTTTTGGCAAGATGAAATGGTTTTTAAGCCAAAAGGTGAGATCATGCCTGCATGAGTTTGCAATGGAGACATAAGGTTTAAAATTCTACAAAGGGATTTTGTAAATTTCTCTTCCAAGTGCCACAAAACCTGCATTTTAGACTTATTTTACATCTTCACTAGATGACTTGGACATTTGATTACCTGAATAACCTTCGGTACCTGAAGGAGACCTGCAAGAAAGCTGGGGAGGGACATTTTACAAGGGCTTGTAGTGATAGGAAGAGAGGGGATGGATTGAAGCTTGAGAAGGGCAGATTTAGACTGGAGACTAGGAGAAATTCTTTCCAGTGAGGGTGGTGAGACACTGGAACACGTTGCCCATGGAGGTTGTGGATGCCCCCTCTCTGAAGGTGTTGAAGGTCAGGTTGGATGAGGCCTTAAGCAAGCTGCTCTAGTGAAAGGAGTCCCTGGCCATGGCAGGAGGTTGGAACTAGATGATCTTCAAGGTCCCTCCCAAGTTAAACCGTTCTATGAATCTATGAACTACAGAGAGAGGTTGCTAGGTTTCACCAGAGTCACTTTTCTTTCTGGACCAAGAGCCTAGTGAAACTATTTTCTTCACAGTATCACAGTATAGCAAGGTTGGAAGAGACCTCAAAGATCATCAAGACCAACCCACTACCACAGACCTCAAGACTAGACCATGGCACCAAGTGCCACGTCCAAACTCGCCTTGAACACCTCCAGGGACGGTGACTCCACCACCTCCCTGGGCAGCCCATTCCAGTGGGGAATGACTCTCTCAGTGAAGAACTTTCTCCTCACCTCGAGCCTAAACCTCCCCGGTTTAGGGGTTTATTCAATATCTGCCTGCTTATGCTTCCTTTATGCCTTTTCCTCATTCGGATTTCATTTCCAAGGGTTTATTAGGGTTTAAGGTCCCTAGTAAAGAAACATATATAAGTGTTGTGAAATTATGGTCCTTGAAACTGGCTGTGGGCCTGGTCTTCTGAAAACACCATGTATGTATAAGGAGTTTTCAGCACGCTTCAGAGTAACTAACAGTGTCAGGAAGAATGAGGAGGAATCAACTGCAGTGGGCATAAACTCTAGGAATAGCTTCAGCTTATTCATTATGCTTTCAGCTCACATCTCAAATCAGCACTACTTCCATTTAGCTTTGGTCAGAGCAGCATGTTTTTTTTCAGATTCTTGATGGAATCTGGTTTATTACAGCACTTGACCCCTCTTCCATCTCAGGAGATGCTTAATTCTTGATATAAGGATGGAAAAGCTGAGCCACTCAGGACCCACGAACCTGACTTCTATCACAAATTGTGATGGATAAAATGAGAACCCTGCTTAAATAGGAATTCTGAGGGGCAGCGAGGTGGGTAGGTAGAGTTTGGATATGGTAAAACTATTAAAGAAACAACATGACCTAGAAAAAATAAAGGTCCCAACAGACTGAAAGATCATGTGCTGATTAATTGTGATCTTTCATGAATGCATTCTGATGTGTGCCTCTGCTGCACAATCACTACAGAATACATTTAAGCAGCATGTTTTATATGCCATTCTGACTGATTTTCTAAATTAGGGCATTTTTTTCCCCCTAGTTTCCAAAGATGGTATTTAATTATGTGAAATGTTTCCCATTTATTTACTAAAAGCTCATAACTGCAGTGGGATGCTGGGATTTGCTACTGCTCCCAACCCAGCAGTTCATTCAACTCACTAAACACCAGATTCTGTCTGCCACTTACACAGGAGTGTGATGGATGATGGAGATGTGAGCAGAGAAGGGAGGGACTCTCAGTCAAAACTGGTTTGTAGGAGACAAAGAGCCCCAACACATGAAGAAAGCACTTAATTCTTCTCCTCAAAATCTCACTTTAATTAAATGAGATGAGGTTAGATTATCGTGTTTGATCAAAGCTTTTATCAAAAGGTTGGGCAAGGTGACCACTTGAGGTCTCTTCCAAATGGAATAATCCTACTGTCCCACCCTGAGTTGGAAGGAACCTTAAAGTTCCAATCCTCAGCTATGGGTAGGGACATCTCCTGCCAGATCAAGTTGCTCAGTGAGCCACTCAGCTTGGCTTTCAATACTCCCAGGCTGAGAGCATCCACAGCTTCTCTGGGTGGTTATTCAAGCAGCTAATTGTTGACAGAGAAAAATGGGCAACACGACAGAAAATTTACTTTTGTGCGCAGTGTGCAGACAGAAGATGTAGCCATGCTTGCTCTAGACAACAGTAGCAAGCAGCATGCACCTTGTTCTGTGCTCCTCTGGCTCTTTTTCATTAAGCCTATGCCTGATGCTAGTCCCCAAGCAAGACCCCACCAGCTATGATCCACCCATGGGTACCACCATCATGTTACTCTGATCCTGAGCTCACCTTCTGTGTCAGTGCCACAGAGCAGGCACTGCACTGAGCTGAGCAACAAACAGTACTTAGCATTCTCTGCATCTGGTGAGAAGCACAGTAAATGAACATTGGGAAAAACAATGCCTCAGTAGTGGAAAAAATAAAGGAGATTACACAGTTGGTGAGAACAGAAGACGCATGGGGTTTGAAACAAAAGCAACAACATAATATGAAGGAGCTGTTGTGCCCAACTGCCCATCTTGTAACCCAGCTCAAAACTGCATGAGGAAAGACTGGTAGTGATCTTGAGTTATTCTTTATAGTCCTGTGCAAAAGAAAGCCACTGGTGATATATTTAGAGCACATAAAACTATTCTCAACTCTGGAAGCCAGAGACTGAATCCACAGGATGAACTGTCTGGACTTGGAAAAAGCTCAAACAGAAATATAATTCAGTCTGCTGTAAATGAAAAAAGATCTAATTGGAAATGTCCTTATTATGGTCAAAAAAAGATTCTCCTCCTCTGCTCAGCCCTAGTTGGACCATATCTATAATACTGTGCACAGTTCTGGTCTCCCTAGTTCAAGGGGGACAGGGAACTGCTGGATAGAGTTCAGTGGAGGCTATGAGGATGATGCAGGGGCTGGAGCACCTCTCTTATGAGGAAAGATTCAGGGACCCAAATACCTGAAGGATGGCTGTCAGGAGGATGGAGCCAGGCTCTTTTTTCATGATACCTAGTGACAGGATGAGGGGCAATGGATGTAAACTCAACCACGAGAAACTGCATTTCAACATGAGAAAAAAGTCACCTTTACTGTGAGAGTGCCAGAGTCCTGGAGCAGGCTGCCCAGAGAGCTTGTGAAGTCTCTGTCTCCAGAGATCTTCAAAACCCACCTGGATGCATTCCTGTGTGACCTGCCCTATGTGGTCCTGTTTAGCAGGGGAATTGGATTTGATCCCTGGGAGGTCCCCTCCAATNAGGCCTTTTCCAACCTAAATGATCCATGATTCCTGAGTGTTCTCTATGAAGTTCTGCATATAGTAAAACAATGACTGTTCAGAATTCAGTTTACCTGCAAAGATTTTGGTTCGCAGTAACAGCAAGGAAGATTTTCTGAACATACTGCACCTCTGCCCACCACATCTAGTTTGAATATGGTGTAGAGTTGTTCATAGCAGAATTGCTGGAATCATAAGGAATAACTCAAAACACAACTTCTATTAGCCAGTTTGCAGGAATTTCGTCAAGAAACTGAATTTCCCAAAGTTTTAGAAGGTCTTCTCACAAGTTGTCAAGGATTATGGTTGGGTTGGGCTGGCCATGAGGTGAGGNGAATCCACAGGATGAACTGTCTGGACTTGGAAAAAGCTCAAACAGAAATATAATTCAGTCTGCTGTAAATGAAAAAAGATCTAATTGGAAATGTCCTTATTATGGTCAAAAAAAGATTCTCCTCCTCTGCTCAGCCCTAGTTGGACCATATCTATAATACTGTGCACAGTTCTGGTCTCCCTAGTTCAAGGGGGACAGGGAACTGCTGGATAGAGTTCAGTGGAGGCTATGAGGATGATGCAGGGGCTGGAGCACCTCTCTTATGAGGAAAGATTCAGGGACCCAAATACCTGAAGGATGGCTGTCAGGAGGATGGAGCCAGGCTCTTTTTTCATGATACCTAGTGACAGGATGAGGGGCAATGGATGTAAACTCAACCACGAGAAACTGCATTTCAACATGAGAAAAAAGTCACCTTTACTGTGAGAGTGCCAGAGTCCTGGAGCAGGCTGCCCAGAGAGCTTGTGAAGTCTCTGTCTCCAGAGATCTTCAAAACCCACCTGGATGCATTCCTGTGTGACCTGCCCTATGTGGTCCTGTTTAGCAGGGGAATTGGATTTGATCCCTGGGAGGTCCCCTCCAATTCCTAGCATTCTATGATTCTGTGAAAGTCCTTCTTACCCTCTCTCATCCTAAATAAATCCAGTACAATTACTATTATTACTGAGAGATTAATCCAAAAAATGAAACTCAAAACATCTGCTTAAATCTGTAAGACATGTATACTGCACACTCCCAGTACCTGTATTTTTAATGACTGTTACATATGCTGTTTGTTATTTCATTTCTCTAAGCTAATTAGCTGACTAAACCTCTCCATGCTTTGGTCAGACAAGATGAAATAGTAAAGAACTGGAGCTACACAATGGGAAGCAGATGAATGACTAACAAAACCTGGCTGACTACAATATAGATGAATTTTGGCCATACATTAAAAAAGTGGATGTTTCAGAAAGAAGNCCCTCTGCCTTCCCAAAAGGAAGAAAAACGCAAGAAGGAAAAGAGACTAAGGGGGTGGGAAAGAAACTAAACCAGTTGGGATGGAAAGAGGAACAATCTCATGAAATATAGACAGAGACAAACCAATATGGCACCCAACTCCTGATGTCAATGATGTCACCATCATCATTAATGGTGAGGGCAGGCACTGAGGAAGTCCCAGACTGGACTCAGTGACAGATGGGAACCAAGTTCAGGGGCTTGATTCTGGAACTGGATTCAGGAGTTCATGGTTTGGGATCAAAGACAGAAGAGCCAGAATCCTCACTGGACACCAGACATTGAAGAAGCTTGACCCTGGTGACTCCTAAGCTTCATCCTAAGAATGATGTCCGTGGGATAGAATCCCCTGTTGGTCAGTTTAGGGTCACCTGTCCTGTCCACTCTTTCCTGCAGGTGCTGCCTCTGACTTAACTGCACCCCTATGCGGGGCACAAACTGTGGCAGTGCCCTTGGTCTGCAGCCCAGTCCTTGGCAGTGGCTCTCCTCATCAACTTCTCCCTGCTAGCAGCAGCCCCTGGCTGTGCAAACCCACCCTGAACTGCAGAAAGTGCCTCAGTGAGCAGAGCTTGAACTGAGAAGTCAAATTCCTGAACAGAATCAGTTCTGCTCCCGCAGAAATGAGAGGCTTTAATAAAGGTGCACAAAACTTTTTGCAGTTGTTTGCTATCCTGCTGCCCTTGGTTGAATAATCTGAGAGATGTCAGTGGGTTGTTTGGATTGTTTCCTAGTTAGATATTAAGAAGCAAAAATCACAACATGCTGTACCAGTTAATACTTCAATTTGGGTCAAAGTTGGAAACATCAAAAGGTGTTTGTGCAGCTTTCCACCAGAAAACCCCATTATGAGGGCTCCCAGGTGACACACTCGCTTTTAACAATCCCTCGGGTGAAATCTTAGGAAATCTGCTATTGACTGCACAGTGAACAGGAGTCTACACCTTGTTTTGTGGTGTTGGTTTTATCTTTTCTGTTTTCATCCATAGCTTGACTGAAAAACATCAATATCCCCCAATTCTGACAGCTTCTTACTGACACTTCTATGAAATATAAATCCTTGTGAGTCCAAGTGCCTAAAATGCCAAAAGGAGAAAAACAGGGGGAAAAAAGCTTTTATGTAGTTGGAGAAAATAGTTGGTTTTGTGCAATAGCTGAAGACCACCACAGGTCAAAGGATTCTTCTTCATTCTGCTTTATCTCATCTTACAATTACATAGTTTCAGGTAACAGATATAGATTGCTTTGCCAGATGTTCAGAGAAAGAAAAGGCATCACTGAAGACAAGAAGATGGTTGCATTATTTCAACAGAAATAAGAAAAACACATTTTACCTAAGAGGAAAAGCTGCAACTGATACATTCCAGAGCTTTTATGAGAGACTTTGGGATAGGGAAGTCCTCAGACTTAAAAGACTGATGAGATATCATTAGAGAGAAAAATGAATCAGGACTAATCTCAACATTTCATTCAGGTTCACTCACACCTGTTTGTACTTGTGGGCCTCTTTTGGTCTCCCATAAGCAGACACTGAGTGTGATGCTTTTAGAATGCATCCAGGTGGTATATTCAGATGATATACTGTGGTTTTAAGGAAAAATAAACGAAAGGTTGGTGGACAGGAAAAAGAGGTGATTCTGTCACTTAACTCTGCTCAGGTGAGACCTCACCTGGAGTACTATGTCCAACTCTGGAGCCCTCAACACAGGAAGGATATGCATACGATGAATTCGGTCCAGAGAACAGCCATGAAGATGATCGGGGGCAGGCTGAGGACAGGCTGAGGGAGCTGGGATTGTTCAGTGTGGAGAAGGGAAGGCTCTGGGGAGACCTAACAGCAACATTTCATTACTTGAAAGGGGCCTACAAGAAGGCTGCAGAGGGACTGTTTCCAAAGGCCTGCAGTGATAGGATGAGGGGCAATGGTTCGAAATGCCCCTCCTCGGAGGTGGTCAAGGTCAGGTTGGATGAGGTCTTGAGCAAGCAGGTCTTGTGGAAGATGTCTCTGCCCATGGCAGGGGGATTGGAACAAGATGACTTTTAAGGTCCCTCCCAATCTAAATCATTCTATGAATCTTCATTTATTCTTCCTTTGGCAGTGATAAATAAAACTATGGCCATTTATAAATATTTGGGGAAGAGGATTTTGTTTGTAACTAAGCTGCAGCTCTCTGAGAATGCAAATATGTTGATTCCTTTCCTGGTCAAACCAGCTCATATCCATGTATAATTTTTAATAACATAATTGGTTGGGTAAAATGGTAAATAAAGAATCAGGGAGAGACATTTTAGTCCATAAATAAACAACGTAGAAGTGACAGGCCCTCTTCAAGAAGATGCAGGGTTGAAGAGGCCTTTGCTGGAAGGAGCAGGATTTGTAAGGGAGTGCTCAAGCTTCTGTAATTCAGATTGAGGTGAAGTTAATGGTTATGTTCCTGCTTATGACAGCCTGTTTTACAGGAACAGTAAAATGTGGTCTGCTGCTCCAGCAGAGCAAATGTCACCCATTTGTTTTCATTTCCAACAGCTGAAAAAGAAAATTCATCTTGGAAAAGTAAAGTTAAAAAAGATGATCAGAGGAAAAATTAAGAATTGTTGTCTCAGAACAACCTGGATCTCCTTCATAGATTTAGAGAATGGCTTGGGCTGGAAGGGACCTTAAAGATCATCTAGTTCAAATCTCCCTGCCGTGGGCAGGGACACCTTCCACAAGACCACCTTACCCTACCATGGGACACCTCCCACTACAGCAGCTTGCTCAAGACCTCATTCAACCTAGTTTTGAACACCTCTGGGGAGGGGGCATCCATGACCTCCCTGGGCAACCTGTTCCTGTGTCTCACCCCCCTCATGTAAAGAATTTCTTCTTACTCTCCAGTCTCAATCTGCCCTCCTCAAATTTTGATCCATTCCCTCTCATCCTATCACTATCACCCCTTGTCAAAATTTCCTTCCTGGCTTTCTTGCAGGTCACCTTCAGGTACTGGAAGACTGCTCTAAGGTTTCCCTGGAGCTTTCTTTTCTCCAGGATGAACAATCCTAATTCTCCTAGCTTGCCCCCATAGGGGAGATTCTCCATCCCTCTGATATCTTTGTGGCTCTTCTCTGGACCCACTCCAGCAGTTCCACGTTCCTCTTATGCTGGGGCCACCAGAACTGGATGCAGTACTGCAGATGGTGTCTCAGCAGAGCACAGTCACTCTACCTGTACTTTTTGCCAGGAACCTCAAAGAAGTTTTTAAAGGCTCCCTAGGAACTTCCAGGCTACTAATAGGCCTACTTACAATTTAACTAACAATTTCCAGCAAGTGGTTAATAAAAGACAGATCCTGAAGACTTCAATGCTGTGTTTTTTTCATGCATAGTACTCCACACCTCTGATGAATCCAGCTGTAAAATCCCACTCCATGAAATGCCTTCCCAGAGAACACCCATTCTTAGATAGCTCACCATGCTCAGATGAATCACAGTATCACAGAATCTCCTAGTTGGAAAAGACCTTAAGATCAGCAAGTCCAAGCATAACCTAATATCTTCCTGCACATAACTGTCAGACCATGTCCCGGAGCACCTCATCCAAATGTCTTTTCAACATCTCCAGTGATGACTTCCACCTGCTCAAAATCAAAAGCAGACCACAAGTGAGGCAGAGGCAGAGGAGATTTTGGAAGAGAAGCTCACTGTTGGAATCACGGCAGAAAGAATTTTGGAGGGGACGAAGCATTAAGAAAAGAATTACTGAGGGCAGGGCACACCTGGTGAGGCTCTTTTGTAAACTATTCTTTCCTGCTTGCACATGTGTGTAACTTACATGGCTGCTCTCTCTGAATCTCTCTTTAAAACTCAAGAAAACAGAAAAAAAACCTGCTCCTGTTCTCCTTCACATTCTTGTCTATAGGAGGTAAATATCCACACACTGGGAGCCTAGAAGCAGAAATGATTACAGATGTGGCTTTTAATTTAAATGTGGGGTTTTTTGTTTTGTTTCTGTTATTCGGTTTGAGAGAACGCATAACACAGTAAGCTAGCCCTGACAACTGTTACACTGTTTCTGTGTGCCTGAAAGCCTATCACGTTTGAGCTCCTAAAAAGTCCTGTCAGTGGGAAGTCTAATTCTTGCTAGCATCACCTTGTTGGCTCTGAGGATCTGAGATTGTGTTACAATGTCACAACATGAAATACAAAATTTAAACCCTGAATCTAAAGCCAAATCTCATTTCCTGCAACAGTTTGAACTGAAATCCCAATAAGCAGCAGCTGATACAGGTGCTGACAATAACCATAGCTGCAGCAAGCTGCTCATTAAAGATCCTGACTCAAACGGTGCTGGGCTTCAGGAGAATCACTGTCTTGTCGCTCTGTTTGCTCATTAGGCTCATACTCAACTTACTTGTGCTTGCTGCCACTGTTCCAAGTAACACCTCTCTCCACGATGCTGCAAAGGCTGTTGATCTCAGCTCTGTATCAAACACTGCTATTTGTCTAGAAAATCCATTTGGAAACTTGGAAGAAGGCACTGAGAAGGGTGTGTCCGCATGAATTCTTCATGTTCCCTCAGCTGGATGCAGTGCTGTTGTAGAACAGGCACTGCTGAGTGTGAGGACAGAGATCTCCATTTACCTCTCCTTTGCTGATTCTTTTGGCGAGGTACAGCACAACGGCAAAACCATAACAAAAGCTGTCTCGGACATAACCACAGAATCACAGAATATATCTGGTTGGATGAGACCTTCAAGATCATCCAGTCCACACCTCAACCCAGCAATGAAGGGTCAAGACTAAACCATGTTCCTAAGTGCCAACTCCACATGCTGCTTAATCACACCTCTAGGAATGGTAACTCCACCGGTGCCTTGGGCAGACCATTCCAATGTTTCAGAACCCTTCCAGTGAAGAAACATTTCCTAATCTCCAGCCTAATCCTCCCCTGGCTCAGCTTGAAACCATTTCCTCTAGTCCTGCGCCTAGGAAGCACAATGTGAAGCGAGGCATTTTCCCTGTTTATTACTGAGGATATGAAATAACAAAGAGTAATAACAAGTTCCCTTGATTCTTATGGCAAGAATGCTGCACAATATGTTCATGAGCATGTCAATATTTGGTCTGAGACCAATTTCCTGAGCTTGATCCAGACCACACTGAAAGCAGTAGAAACTGTAGCAATCCTGTTGCACCCACTGAATATTGGATTAAGCTTTTATGATCCATATTCTCTCTATCAACTCTCTGGCAAGGTTACTCCTGTTCCAGGAAATACTTCAAAACCTGCAGATTTTATTTGACTGAACCACTCTGAGAGCATAAAAACACTTCCCTTTGCCTGGGTCATCCTCTTCACGCAGGTATCTATCTTAGTACCTTGCAAAGTGCATTACAGAGCCACAATGGAGGGCCATGAAGATGATCAGAGGGCTCCAGAACCTCCCTGATAGGGGCGGGCTGGGAGAGTTGGGATTGTTCAGCCTGGAGATCTTAAAGTAGCCTTCCAGTACCTGAACAGGGCCTACAAAAAAGATGGGAAGTGACTTTTTACAAAGGCTGAGAGGATGAGAGGGAATGGATTGAATCTTGAGGAGGGCAGATTGAGACTGGAGATTAGGAAGAAATTCTCTACAATGGTGTTGGTGAGACACTGGAACAGGTTGACCACAGAGGTTGTGAATGCTCCCTCCTTGGAGGTGTTCAAGACCAGGTTGGATGAGGCTTTGAGCAAGCTGCTCTAGTGGAGAATGTCCCAGCCCATGGCAGGGAGATTGGAACAAGATGATCTTTAAGGTCCCTTCTGACCTAAACTATTCTCTGAATCCAAACAGCAGATGATAATCTAGAGGTCCTGAACATCTTTGAGACAAACCTGGTGAATAACACATGAGTATTTCATGTAGTCATTTATATCCCTGATGGATATCTCAATTTAGCTGTCAGATGTGATAATTTAAACTACAGTTCTAAGCAAAAGACTACATCTACTTTATTTTTTTTTCCCTCACTATTAAGGCAGAGATACAAACAGATACAGAAATGAATATTGTAGAAGATAAAACCTACAGAGAAGGAATAATCTGGAAAATAAACTCCTTCTGTAACTTGTGTGACAAGTATTTGCAGCCAATATTCCATCTGATATTCCAAATAAATCACCTGCAATGACTTTATATACTCTGTACTTATTGTGTTTTCAAAATACAATTCATAGTGTACTAAAGTGTTTAATTCAATGTGTGCGTTCATCGATCTGTTGCTGAGTGCTAAGTGAATAAAACACAGAATCAGGTCTGTTTTTGGGAAGCCTCCTCAGGTGCATTTCCACATGCTGGGCTTTGACCTTCATATGATTAATTAGCTTCATAGGTGGAAATAGAAATAATCTAACTTTACCTTACGTATCAACATCTCTAGAAAGAAGCAATGAAATTATAGAATCCTAGAATAGCTATTCTAGGTTGGAAGGGACCTCAGAGATCATCTACTCCAACCCCCCTGCTATGGCAGGAACACCTCTTAAAGAGACTTGGTTGCCCAAGGCCTCATCCAATCTGCCCTTAATCAGCTCCAGGGAGGGGGCATCCAAAATGACTCTGGGCAACCCATTTCAGTGTCACCATCCTCGTACTGAAAAACTTCTTCCTGAGATTCAGTCTAAACCTACCCTCCCTCAGCTTCAAACCATTCCCCTTTGTCCCGTCTCTAGACACCCTTATGAAAAGTCCCTCTCCAGCCTTCCTCTATGATCCCTTCAGGTATTGGAAGGCAGCTCTAAGGTCTCTCCTCACCTTCTCATGGCAGAGGTGCTCCAGTCCTTGGATCATCCCTGTGGCCCTCCTCAGGACTCATTCCAACAGTTCTATGTCCTTCTTATGCTGGGTACGCCAGAACTGGATACTGGATGCAGTATTCAAGGTATAGTAGTAGTAGTAGTAATAATAATGATAATGACAGTCACAGGTAGCTTGTTCTCTCTTAGTATTTTGACTCCTGCACAATCACAAATCCCTCCCCTAATGAGGTATTTTATAGCTCTATTTACACTTACACAAATGCAATCATATTTACAGAGACATGCAGGTGAGCAGACTTGGGAATTCACAACTCTCAGATTCAGATGTGTGGATTTTATTCCATACATTTATCACCTATCACCATGCAGATTTCTCTGCAGTCTTTTGGTACAGCTACAGCAATCCAAAGCTCCTGCTGTCCCCAGTTTGCGATGACAAAGCTTTAATGTTTGATTTTAGTTTAGGTTACTGACATTTTTGCCTTTGACTAATAATTTTTTTTCAAAATAAGCAAGTCACCCCAGGAGAGGAATAGGCTGAACATTAGAAGAAGCTTCTTCATTGAAAGAGTTATCTAACAGTGGAATGGTCTCCCCAGGGAGGAGGTTGAATCTTCATCCCAGAAAAGTGTTTCAAAGAGGCAGAGATGTGGTGCTGAGTGGCATGGTTTAGCACAGCCTTGGTAGAGTGAGAGAGTGATTGGACTAGATGATCTTAAAGGGCTTTTCCAACCAAAACAATTCTGTAATTCTGTGATCTTCCTGTTTTTCTGTCTGATATTTTCTTTTTACTTCCCCACCTACATTTCCCTCCCACAGACTGGTTCTCATCGGAGCCTTTTGCAGGTAAACGAGTCTCACATGCACAGAATGTTTTGCATTTGAGAAAAAGGAGAGCAAAGAGATGCCCCACTAGTTTGTGCTTGCAAGCCACCTTAATGGATTTAAGCAGAAGGACAGGGCAGTCCATCTTGAAGGCTATAATGCTATTTCACTTTGACATCTGCTCTAAGGTAATGGTATCTATCATTAACAATGTCATTAGTGACCACTCTCAGTCCATTGTTCTCAGTGTCTAAGCTGGCTCTAAAGATCTCATTTTAGACACTTAGCTTTGTGCAGATGCCCTTTCATGACACAGCACTTGGTAGAAAAAAATCCTTTATGGGTGCATTCTATCAACATTCATTTTCATTTAAAAATACAGCACGAGGGCAAGATAAAATAAAACAACTTTTTCAACCATTCATTGCCATAATACTCCTAACTAAACTGCAGTAGCCAAGCATTAGATGTAGAAAACACAAAATCAAAGGGAAGAGCTGAAAAAGTGCAAGCTGCTTTAAGTTAAACTTTGTGTTTACCCTTCTGTGTTAACTGTGTTTTAAAAAGCATATCTAATGCTTAGGCACCAAAGGTTTCACAAAAAAAGACCAAGTCTGGACCACCAGAAATAAACTTTTCTAGTGATGTTGCAGATGTTACCCCATGTGAGATCATCAGTCCATCTTACTTAATAGCTATGTCCTGGTTTGGGTAAGGATAAAACCAATTCTGCTCAGTGCTCTGACTTCTCAGCTCAGTTTCTGCTCAGTGAGGCACTTACTGCAGTTCACAGCAAGTTTGTGTAGCCAGGGGTTGCTGCTGTCAGGGCAAGAGTCACTGTCAAGGGCTGCACTGCTGACCAAGGGCACTGCCACATCTTGTGCCCAACACTGGCATGCAGTAAGTCGGAGTTGGCACCTGCAGGGAGAATCTGAAAGGAGAGGTGACCCTAAACTGACCAACAAGAGATTTTATCCCCTAAATGTCATCTTCAGGATGAAATTGAGGGATTGACAGTGTCACAAGCCTCTTCTTCAACAGCAGGTGCTTGAGAATGACTCTGTCCCTTCTGCTTTCAATCCCAGTCTATGGGTTCCTGAATCTAGCTGCAGAATCCAGCTCCTGAATCTGGTTGTTCAGCCTGAAGAAAAGAATGCTCCAGAAGACCTAAAATCGGCCTTCTAGTACCTGAAGGGGACTACAAGAAGACTGCAGAAGGACTGTTTCCCAAGGCTTGCCATGATAGGACAAGGGGCAATTCCAAGGCGTTTGGAACGAGAGAAGAGCAGATTTAGATCGGATGTTAGGAATAAGTTCTGCACCAGAAGGGTGGTGGAACACTGTGCCAAGTTGCCCACAGAGGTAACTGAGGCCCCATCCATGGAGATATTCAAGTTGAGGCTCTGAGCAACCTGATCTAGTGGAGAACGTCCCTGCTGACTGCAGAGGTGCTGTACCAGATAACCTTTGGAGGTCCCTTCCAACCCAACCACTCTGTGATTGTATGACTGTATGAAATGAAGTATCCACCAGAACACCTTGCACTATGAGAACTGTTGAGAGCACTGAGCCAAAATGAACAAATTTTGTACAGCCACATTTTGACAGAGAAAGTTTGAAAGGGTAGCCAAGGCAAATAAAAAACCCAAGAGAGAATGGCATGCAAGGCAGCTTGTTTTCCCTAGACATCTGGGAATTTCAGAGCTTACTTACTCACAACAGGAATGGGACTATATATCCTTAAACTAATAAAAAAGTGACAGCAAGTGTGATGATATTTGTATGCCTGCATAGAATAATGTCCTTGATATTCCAAACTCAAGGTATTTCCATAAAGCATAAAAACCATAAGGATGAACTCCAGGTTATGCCAGTATGAGTTCTGCTTGTAGGTTCAACAGGAGTTGATTTTAGTCTGACAATATGATTTTAAAGTGATAAAACTAGACAATTAGTGAGAAAAATCCATTAATTTATATAGGTTGGTAGTTGACTTGGTAGCCATTGCTAGCCTAATAAGGTTGTAATTTTGCTGTCTCTCACATCCATGTCCACTCTGCTAGGGGCCTAAATTGGGGTTCATGACCTAGTAGAAACTCTGCATTGGCTTCATTGTACTTAAGACAAGGCACATTAAATATCAAATGTGAATCAGCCACAGAATTTGAGCAAAGACCAAAACACTTCTCACTGTTTGGAGATACAAATTCTGCTAGAGACTGCCTGTGTGCATTCAGAACAGTTGGGCTGATCTTCTGAAGCAGATTAACCTCTCCCATTTACCATTTCTGATGCTTCATGGTTGAAACCAGTTTGCGTGTACAGACACAAGGAACTGGGTCATCTGTTCCCTTGCATTAATGCTGTTCACAAAATCTGAAGTAATTGTTGGGAAAAGAAAACTATCAGAAATTACTCCTGAGGAATAATATAAATCATCCAAGATAGTTTTTGCTCTTTTCATTACTATTCCTAAATTTTCACTCATCCTGAACCATCAGGGACTTTTTACTATCAGTGGCTCAAGGAGCAGCAGAGCACAGTCCTGCAGATGGGAGGTAAAGGAACTGAAGGGAAAAAAATTCATTACCTGCTGCAGTTTGCAGGTGTTCAGCTTAGAACCACTGCTGAGTTAATTCTGATGAATAAATGGGCCAGACTGACCAGATGGCTATCCAGAGGTTTTGGGTGCATCTGAAAACACAAGGGCTTTAAATTCTAAGTCAGTGTTTTATCAGAGCAGAAATTACAGCTCAACATTTTTAAATGGAGAAAACCAGAGACAAATTCAGGCTAAAGCCAATGTTGAAGAAAGCTCTTTCCTCTGACCCAATGCATAAGGCATGTCCCTGATACTTGGTTTTTAATTCAGCATCTTATAATCATTTCCTGCGTTGCAACAAGCTCTACAAAATCTGCTATAGGTCTCTAAGAAAGATTTTCTTTCTGTCACCTCTGAGGCCACCTTCTGCCTGTGCCTTGATTTTCTGAAGCATCTTCTTGCCACATGTCACTGTCCTTTAGGAGCTCTCTCACTTCCTGCTTCCTCCTATAAACTTCACAGGCTCTTGGAGATGTATCTGGCCCCATGAACAAACAGGAGATGTACTCAGCATCAGAGAGGCCCAGGTGTTAAGATAACTCTCTGCAAAGACTAAACTCTTGAAGATTTTGAAAACGGAGACTGTCACCTACTGAATTTTACAACTGTGCAACTGGAGAATGAAAGCTAAAAAATTCCACTGGACTGGAGCAGTTCTTGGTTAGCTCAAATTTACACTAAACTGAAAACCGTAAAACTGGAAAGACTGGTAAAATTCAGAGTTTCAGAGAATGATTTAGGTTGGAAAGGACCTTGAAGATCATCTAGTGCCAACACCCCTGCCATGGGCAGGGACATCTCCCATTTGACCAGAGTGCTCAAGGCCTCATCCAGCCTGGCCTTGAACATCTCCAGGGAGGGGGCATTCACTACCTCTCCGGGCAACCTGTTCCAGTGTCTCACCACTCTCACCGTAAAGAATTTCTTCTTAAGCTCCTGTTATGGACTGAGTTGAACCTGCTGCTGTTTATGCATACCATGCTACAGTCACGTCAGCTTCAAAAATGAATGTGCTGAGAGCAAAGTATTATGGGGCTTGAAGTTCAGATTGTGACATGAAAGGCTTCCTGCTTCTGGGTTCCAGATTCTTGGGTGTTGGCTTTTTCTGCAGGCATGGCAACGGAGTGGGTGGGAGTCACATAGTACTGGTTTTGGTAGGGTTTTTTTATGCTGCTTTTTTCCCTGTGTATTTCACTGCTCTTCTGCAAACAGACTAAGATAAGGTAATTATGCATTGTACTATTAATTACATTATTGACGAAGGTAATTATGCATTGTGCTTATATATTATGCTACATTAAATTCATATTTTTTTAATCTCAGCCCTGAGTTGTGTGTGTAACTCTTCTCACTCTTGTGTTGTGGGAGCAGGCAGGTTAGCCCTTGCACTAAACCACCACATCTCCAGTCTCAATCTGCCTTCCTCAAGCTTAAAGCTGTTCCTTGCAAATTCACTGCCATGGGAGAAGGAAAAAGTCATGCTCTGCTCTTTTAAGATGAGCAGAGTGACAGCAGTGCCTGTGTGCACACACAGATGGTCCCCAGCCTCATTTTGGCAGGACGTCTTCCAGGAGCAGGCACAGGAAGAGGCTCTGTGACAGGCTTTCCAGAAATGATGGCTCATGGCAATTAAAATGATAAAGTTTGTTCCATCCCATTTAGCAACCCTGTAAACAGCATATTTTTCAGAATTACAGAAGAGGAGGATGATCTTTTGCCCACAAATAAAACCTCCTTTCTGGTACCTGATGGTTCGTGAATTTGAAATTTTCACCTTAGTAAGGAAAGGCATGGGCACAGAACTCTGTGCCCTTAGACAGACACATCAACCTATACCTGAGAGCGTTTGTCTTGATTTAGTTTTGATCCACTTGGGAGTAAAAAAAAATAATCATAAAAGAAGAAGGAATTTCCATTTCAGCTGAATAGTTTCAAGGTTTGGATGAAGCCGATAACTCTGTTGACACGTTCAGTTGCTTATTCCAAGTTTTTGTTGGCTATCCAAGTTTTTCTTCTGAAACAGGGCTGATTGCATACTTCAAAATGGTGTTTGCAAACATTCTTCTGTATTCTGAGCAGCTGCTCCATTCATTCATGTTTTCTGCTGCTTTTTATTTACTATTCATGAACATCTGGACTATTAAGACTGCATTTGCATAAATGGCTGAAGAATTGCTGTTCTCTATACTAATACCTGTACAGCCCTCACAAAGAGTTGCGCATTCACAGAAAAACAACTTTTCGTTTGTTTGTTTAGCATTTGGTAATGATTTTTTTTTGGCTGAATGTTTTACTTGTTCAGATGGGAAGCAAAACTAACAGCACCTGAGTGACAAAGCACATGTCATAAATAGAAGTAGTTAATGAATGGTTGAAGGATATCATACAGGCTAAAACTGATTACCTTAAGCTTTTCACCAGAATCATTAAACAACAAATTAACCACCCTGAGAAGCAGCAGAAAAGGAGTTAAATCTTTGCCTTGCTTATCCACAGAAAGTAGATTTCATATTTCTATAATGACAAACTTTTGAGGTCTGCCTACTGCCAGCTAGCTGTGAACTTCCTTTGGTGTCTTTGAAGTACTGCTAACTTCCCCCTGGGATTGCTTTGTGTTTGTTGCCAGAGTTTATATCCTGATGGGTGCCAGATGACAGACTCCTCCGCATCGTGGTAGGTACTTTGAGAATGAGATGTCTTTTACTACTTCCTTTCTTTCCTACCCAACTCATCACTTTCCATGCTGACTCTAAGCAGCTGTCACATGCTCTGTCCAGCTTTGTAAGCAGTAAGGAGGAACGTGGGCGATTTTACAAGATTTGCACACTCATAACTTTCAGGTCCTTGTATCTAACATCTTCTATTTCCTCGGGGGTTTAAAATTAACTTTCTGTACTTTTTCTTCCAGTTTTCGCTGCTGTAGAATAAAGGTACACAAGAGCCAGACCTTCCTTGTTTTTTTTTAAATCTGAGACTTTTAACCTTGTGTTTAATTTACAGAGGAAACTCCTCCTAATTAGCTCTCTCTTACCTATGTTTCATGAAAAAAAAAAGTAAACAACACTGCTTAAAAATAACATGCCCATCAATCTCAGGATTTAACCTGTTTCCTCCAGCTGAAGCAACTATCTGCAACCATCTGTATTACTGAGCTGCAGTTACTGTCCATTTAATGATAAAGAAATATTAACATTTTAAATATTATAATTTTAAAAAACAGTATTAAAAAAGCTTCTTCAGGACACACAACTAAGAGAGAGAAAGGATTGTCAGCCACCTCCCCTCAGAGAAAGCAGTTAAATATCTGGAGCTGCAGTTAAGCCACTATCCAGAACAGGAAAAGCCAGACGGAGGATTGAGTCCCTCAGCTGAATTTCTCAAAACTCATTTCTAATGCAACTTCTTTATTGACAGAATGGTGAGGTACCGGAACAGGCTGCCTAGGGATGTGGTGGAGTCACCACAACTGGAGGTGTGCACAAAGGGCATAGATGCGGCATTTCAGGGTACGGTTTAGTGATCATAGTTCCAGGAAACAGTTGGACTCAAAGATCTTGAAGGCCTTTTCAACCTTAATGATTCTATTATTTTCAATTCTGTTCTAACTCCTATTCTGTTCTATTGCATTCTATTCTATTGCATTCTGTTCTATTGCATATTGCATTCTATTCTATTGCAAATTGCATTCTGTTCTATTCTAATCTATTCTATTCTATTCTATTCTATTCCATTCCATTTCATTCCATTCCATTATTTTCCATTCTATTCTAATTCTATTCCATTCCATTCTCTTCTATCTGAGAACTGTTCTCTTAATCTGTGTGTGCCTGAATCCAGTCCCAGAATCCAGCTCCTGCATCTGGTTCCCATCTGCTGCTGAATCCAGTCTGGGATTTATACGACAGCATCAGTGGTGATTGTGACTTCATTGCCATAATGAGTTGGGATTAATATTAGGTTTTATATATTTGTACATATTTAATTTGATTGTTCTCATTTCCATCCCGGGTGGTTTAGTTTCTTTCCCATCCCATCAATTTCTCTCCCTCACTGCCTTTATCTTCCCTTTGGGAAGGGAGAAGGGTTCACAGAAAGGGTCTGTCACTCATCTAGTGGCCAGCCCTTGACCAACCTGTTCTAGTGGGATGTGTCCCTGCCTATGGCAGGGGGTTGGAGCTAGATGATCTTTGAGGCCCCTTCCAACCTAAACCATTCTATGATTCTAATCACTGAAATTCAGTAGAAGAACAGTCCAGAAGATTTATCACTCAACAAACTGGTCACACTGGACAGCAATGTTTACACACAGTGCATGTAAGGCTATGAAGAATAGGTCATGATGTCCCTGTTAAGTTTCTTTGAAGGTAAATATTTAATGAAGTGACTGGAGGAGTCATTCCCAGCATAGCCCTGTGCTTCGGGCTGTGCTGTGCTGCCCGGGGCACCATAACCAGGTATTTTCTGTTTCAGCCAGAACCTGCATATGGAATTAGACATACAAGCTTTCTTGTGTTATTGTGTGAAGTTTTTTCAGCATCAGACATTTCATTTACTTTCAGGAGGCTCATACTGTCATAAAACAGGCCCTCTAGCATAGTTCTGGTTGGGATTTGCAGCTAAATAAATAAATAAGTAGGGAATTTGGAATTATTAAATTTAAACTGCATGAAACACTACATAGCTCTAGCTAAATATGCTGTTTATTCAGCTCCAATTCCTTCAGCACTATGCAGCATAATTTGAAATAATTATTTTCTCACATTTTGAAAACAATAATTGACACAGAAGCATCCAAGTCATGCAGATAATAATAATTGCAATAACTTAAGTACTAAAGAAACACTTTGTATGTAGATGTTTTTATACATTCAACTTGGTTTGGTAAACTGAAGGGTTTTTATTTAGCAAACATTCATATTCTGAAGATCTTTTGAAACACCGATTTGATGATTCCTCTGATGGCAAATTTTAACATATTCTTGGCTAAGTTATAGAATCATAGAAGCTTTAGAAAAGACCTTTTACATCCTTGAGTCCAACCACTTTCTAACTCTACCAAGCCTGGTGCTAAGCCATGTCCCTCAGCACCACATCTCTGCCTCTTTGAAACACCTCCATGGATTGGGAATTCAACCACCTCCCTGGGCAGACTGTTCCAGTGTTTGAGAACTCTTTAAAGGAAGAAGTTTATTTTAATGTTGTAGAATCACAGAATGGTTTTGGTTGGAAGGGACCTCCCAAAGTCATCTAGTCCAACTTCTGGCAGTGACAGCAAGGATATCTTCCACTAGATCAAGTTGCTCAGTCTTGTGGAGTCCCACCTTGAACATCTGCTGGAATGGGGCCTTGATTGCATCTCTGGGCAACCTGTTGCACTGTTC
>WBNM01017185.1:0-21207 GCA_013399055.1 Ramphastos sulfuratus | reverse complement strand
TGCAGCTGATGATACTATAATCCCTGTCCTTTTCCTTCCCTGCTCTTCTCTTTTTCTCTGTTGTTCCCTCTTCCTCTCTCCCCTCTTCCCTCTCTCCCTCTGTTTTGTTCAACTTTATCCTTTAATAAATAGTTGTGTGGTGCTATCTGGTCTCGTTTGCACCTTAGTTTCACAACAGGGAAATCTGAAAGAACAAATCTTGCTCCTCTGGACAGAAATACTGTTCATCTCTGTCCTCCAGACCTTGACACCTACACACCAAAAGCAACACTAAATCTATTACAGTTATTTTCTGCGGTTTCAGACTAGACCACCTGACAGGTCTTTTGAGATCTGAATCATAGAATCATAGAATGGTAAGGTTGGAAGAAGACCTCAAGGATCATCTAGTTCCAACCCCCTGCCATAGGCAGGGACACCTCCCACTAGCACAGGTCACTCAAGGCCTCCTCCAACCTGGCCTTGAACACCTCCAGGGAGGGAGCAGGAAGGGATAGGAGTCTTTGAAATGTTCAGAAATTAGAAAATACAATTAGAAAATACAATACAATTGTTGAGACTGGTATGCAAAGGCCTGTAGTGATAGGACAAGAGGCAATGGCTTGAAATTAGAGAAGAGGAGATTTAGATTGGATGTTAGGAACAAGTTCTTTAGCATGAGGGTGCTGAAACACTGGAACAGGTTGCTCAAGGAGGTAGCTGAGAGTCCCATAACTGTGAGGCTTAACAATGCCCTGAGCAACCTGATCTAGTGGAGGATGTCTCTGGTCACTGTAGAGGGGGGTTTGTTTAGATGACCTTTGAAGGCCCCTTCCAACCCAACCCATTCTATTATTCTATGATAATATTCATTTCAGGAAATCAGCTTACATCTTATTGACAAAGGGCATTATAGGGACTAAAATGAAAGCAAAATGAAAAACTAAATACACAGACAAAAAAAATTACACATTTTTCTAAAAAAACCCCAAAAAACAGAAAGCTGAAGATCAAGGATTTTAAGTTTTATTTATATAACCTATTGTATCAAATGTGCCTTTTTTTCTTCAGATGCTTTGGAACCTGGCTCACCTAACGTCTCGGAGAAGTCTGCCTCACCACATTTCATTGCTGCATACTAATGTTGCTGAACTATGTCAGCACTAGATAGTTCTCTGCTGCATACATTAGGTTTCAGTAATGCTCTTCTTTGATGATTTGCTTGTCTGGCATATGGATAGATTTGATGTTTTATAAATTATTCATTGGGTTGGATAACCTTCCCGCTTCTGTTGTTTGCATCATGGAGATGCAGGCCTGGCTGTATCTCAAGCAGGAGTAAGGCATGCTTCTCTGTTCTTCCTGCACATGTCGAGTGAAAAGCCTGTTTTGTTGATTACCTGCATGAGCAATTCATGCAGGAGAGGATGTCAAAGAGTAAAGCCTAAATGAAAGTATTTCTCAGGAAAAAGAGACTTTGGCTACATGTACTCATATTTAATTCATGAGATGATTCCAGAGGCAGAGGTAAGTGTCAAGGGGGAGGCCTTTTTTGAAAGTTCTGCCAAATGAGAGACCTCATTTACACCTACTCCACTCCACTGGTCAGGTATGAATATGCAAAGCACAGGTGACTGACTTATTAACAGCTTTACATCCCTGTAGCACATTTAGGGAAAGAGCCTAAAAGCTCATAGCTAGACACAAATGCCACCTACTATCATCCTCAGTTCTGGAGCCCCCAGCACAGGAAGGACATGGAACTGTTGGAGCGGGTCCAGAGGAGGCCACAAAGTTGTTCAAAGGGCTGCAGCAGCTCTGCTGTGAGGACAGGCTGAAAGAGTTGGGGCTCTGCAGCCTGCAGAAGAGAAGGCTTCCAGGAGACCTTAGAGTAGCCTTCCAGGATCTGAAGGGGGCTCCAGGAAGGCTGGGGAGGGACTATTGACAAGGGCTTGTAATGCCAGGACAAGGGGCAATGGGTTTGAAGTGGCAGAGGGGAGATTGAAAGTGGATGTTAGGAGGAAGTTGTTTGCAGTGAGGGTGGTGAGACACTGGCACAGGTTGCCCAGGGAGTTTGTGGCTGCTCCCTCCCTGGAGGGGTTGGAGGACAGGTTGGAGTGTTAGGAGGAAGTTGTTTGCAGTGAGGGTGGTGAGACACTGGCACAGGTTGCCCAGGGAGTTTGTGGCTGCTCCCTCCCTGGAGGTGTTGAAGGCCAGGTTGGAGGAGGCCTTGAGTGAGCTGTGCTAGTGGGAGGTGTCCCTGCCTATGACAGGGGGTTGGAACTGGATGATCTTTAAGGTCACTTCTGACCTTACCATTCTATGATTGTATGATTCTATGATCTTATTCTCACGTCATTACCTTTTTATCCCAGAGTTTTACTAGGCAGTCAACCTCCATGTACTGTCTGTTGGGTTAGGCAAACAAGTCCTTGTTAAAGCTGAACATTACCTTGCTATCTCTCAAATAAACACTCATGTTTATTCAAAACCTTCACAGACAGACTATTCAATTCCCTGTGTCAGATTCAGCAAAGTCTTCCTCAAAGGCACAGCCTATAGCTTACACTTTGCCTTTAGTTTCATTTTTTATTCCTTCTCATCTTCTAGTGAACTTGTGTGTACAGACCTGCATTTGAGTATTCCTCAGCTCATTACTCAGAAAGAGGTCAGGTGAATTTTGGTATGGCAGCAGACCTTTGCAGAATTATTTGGTTTTTTCAATAAAGGTGACAAGTGATGAGGCATTGTAGTTTAGAATAATAAAAAGCTTTAATAACCGCTGACATTCATCATCATTTCATAGAATCATAGAATGGGAAGGTTGGAAGGGACCTCAAGGATCATCTAGTTCCACCCTCCTGCCATAGGCAGGGACACCTCCCACTAGCACAGATCACTCAAGACCTCCTCCAACCTGGCCTTGAACACCTCCAGGCAGGGAGCAGCCACAACCTCCCTGGGCAACCTGTGCCAGTGTCTCACCCCCCTCACCGTAAAGAACTTCCTCCTAACATCCAGTCTAAATCTCCCCTCTGCCAATTTCAACCCATTTGCATCACTATATTTAAAATTCAGAATATTTATATTATTATTATGTCTTGGATTAAAAAAGCAATTAGTACTAGTCCCCTCAAAACAGAGACTATGCCTGACCAGCTCTGTGCTACCAGAGAAGTTCAGACAAGATTGCATGCAGCCACCTCTTACCTATTTTACTCACAGTATGACTTAAAATTGCCAGGAGTCAAATTATCTTCAGGTAAAATCTATTTAACACAGACAGCTCTGTGCAATGTCCTCTCTAACTCTGATAGCACTAGGAAAGAATCATCATCTCACAGAGGGGCTTTTCTCAGAATGCACTGCCTGTGTGGTTCTGGGGGATACTGGTCTCACTTTCATCCCAGATTAGTTCAGCAATCAGTTTCATATGGGAACAGTCCACATGCAAACACATCCATTGCTTTATTGGTCCCGAGGTGTCAAAACAAATCAAAGTGATTTGAACTTGTAACACACACTGCAGTCTGCAGCTTCAAGTGACCTCTGTGTTACCACACTTTGAGGGAAAATATTTCTGCTTCCATGTGTTAAAACTGAATTTCATCCTCAATAAATGTGTTGCTCACACTGACTTCATCCAGACAGTCCCTGCAAAGGATGCTAGGGTATCAGAAGCTTGAGAAGAGGTACAGAAGCAACAAGATTTTGTTGTTGGTTTTGTTCTTGCTTTTTTCCTGTAAAAGTAAGTTCTGGAGATTTTAATTTGTATTTTAAAAAGAAAAAGATGATATGAACTTCAGCATGAGGATATGGTGGCCTCCTAGCTTCATTAACTCACTAGAAATAGCAACAAGAGTCCAACAAGGATGACTGGGGACTTGAACAACTCTCCTATGAGGAAAGACAGAGACCTGAGGTTGTTTAGTCTGTAGAAGAGAAGGCTGAGAAGGGACCTTATCAACATCTATAAATACTTGAGGGTTAGATGTGAGGGTANCCCCCAGGGCCTGTTCCTCAGGGCTGCTCTCAGCCATTCCCCACCCAGCCTGGAGTTGTGCTTGGGATTGTGCCTACCCAGGTAAAAGCAAAACAAGACAAAAATCCCAAAACCCCAACAACAACAACAAAGAACAATCCTCAGAGAGGCTTATTTCAATGTAAAAATCAGAACTATCCAACCTGCTCACTACTTGGGACTAATTGAAAATTTATAAGCTGCATTACCAGGAAAGTGTTTCAGGGCTTGGATTTTTGACTTTTTTTTTTTTCTTCTTTTTACCTTAAATTCTCTTTTAAAAGTTGAGTTGTTAACAGGAACTGGCAGCTCTACAATATAAAGCCTTTTGCAAAAGAAAAAGTTAAGTTCTCAAGAGTTTTTTTCAAGGCTTTTGATTCATTTTGTATGGATTTTTTTAGGCTTTCTAGCCTTAGTATCTGCCTCAGTAATGACTTTCTCTGGACAGTTCAATATCATTGCTGCAACACTATTGCTTGCCATTGATGGTTAACACAAGAGCAGCTGTGGACAGCAAGTCATACATTTGGAGGGATACCATTTTATTTTATTAGAAATTGATTTTTAAAGCTCTTCCATTATTAAAATATCTAAGCAGGGAATACTCCAGTGGCTAAGTGAGATCTGCTTCACTGACATCTGGAAATAGGTTCAAGATAAAGGGGAAGAGACAATACTAAATCTTCTCCACCCAGGTTTTTAATCCAAGAAGTTTAAGATTTCATGGACAAAAATATTTTTTTCTGAATAATCAGTGCCACAGAATTGCCTATGTGTGAATTTCTGCACTGAACACCTCAGAAGCCCTAATTAGACAGGAATATCCTAGTACAGTGCTAGCATAAGCAGTGTAAAGAGAATTTTTTTCTGCAATTAATTAAAAGTTCCTGTCAGACGATGCTTACTTATTAGAGAGATAAAGGAAGGCTAAACCCAAGCAGAGCTACAGTAAAACAGGGAAAGAATGCAACAGCTCTCATGTCTGTACTCTTCAGCATTGATACTACAAGGTTCCTAAGAAGATTAAAACAAAAGAATCGTAGAATCACAGAATCACAGAATCAATTAGGGTTGGAAGGGACCACAAGGATCATCCAGTTCTAACCCCTCTGCCATGGGCAGGGACACCCTACCCTAGATCAGGTTGGTCACAGCCTCATCCAGCCTGGCCTTAAACACCTCCAGGGATGGGGCCTCAACCACCTCCCTGGGCAACCCATTCCAGGCTCTCACCACCCTCATGCTGAAGAACTTCCTCTTCACGTCCAGTCTGAATCTCCCCACCTTCAGCTTTGCTCCATTCCCCCCAGTCCTGTCCCTACCTGAGAGCCTAAAAAGTCCCTCCCCAGCTTTTTTGTAGGCCCCCTTCAGATCCTGGAAGGCCACAATAAGGTCACCTTGGAGACTTCTCTCCAGCCTGAATAGCCTCAACTCCCTCAGTCTGTCCTCATAGGAGCCACCTGCTCATGTTTAGACAATGCCATGAATTTCACTATGAGTTAATGAATATAATAACATAGTAAATCTTAAAAAAAAAAGGTGTTAGATGTTATAGGGACCTGCTCCAACAGTTCCATGTCCTTCCTGTACTGGGGGCTCCAGAACAGTACACAGGACTCCAGATGGGGTCTGATGAGGTTCAGCATCTCAACACCTAAGAGGTTGAATCTATTCTTGCATCATTGTGTTACTGCTCCTGTTACGAAAAGCCCAGTAACTGGAATCTGAAAACATCCACATTACCCTTTCCAGGCTTACCTTTGGCAAATAATATTTAGTACAGCTCCTTGAGACAGGTCAGTTGCTGTTAAAACTTCCTGATAAATTTTTTTATTACTAAACATTTATCTAAATCAAGAGTGTGTTTTCATGCTGAGTCATCCTGTTAAGTTAAACTTTCTCAAGTATATTTATGGCCTTAAATAGAAAGCCTCCTATATGATATTTAACTACAGATTAATGTCTACTGTCTGCAGTCAGAACAAAAATGCATCCTCTGCTAAGGATCTTAGACTTACCAAAACCAAAAAGGTAAACAAAGAGAAAGCTGGCAAAAGGCAAAAAAATCCCAAAGTGGTTTGTAAATTTGTTTAATTGCCCCAGTGAAAATAATATGCTTCCCACTGCAGTATTTTAATGAAACATCGATTAACAATTCTAATCCTCATTACCTCTATCATTAAGAAGGAGGCAAGATTAAAAGAGGAATTAGTTGGCTTGTATCTATACTTCCAAGTAGCCTGCCAAAAATTTGATATTAAACTGGTTGTTTCAGACAGCTGCTTTCTGAAACCTAGGAGTAAAATTAGCTGGGTAGATGCCTCACAAAATGTAACTTGCTCTCTGTCAAACCATATTAAAGTACTTTAATTAAATTATTTTTTTTTGTGTAACAGATTTGTCCACTGTTCCCTGGTTAATTATAAATTAAATCTGCAGTCTGATCTATATTAAAGCATCTTTCTCTCTATATGGAGTCAACAAAACATGTCCGCAGGGAATGAATTCAAAATAAAAAATAAAAAATAAAAAAGAAACAAAGAAAGTTTAATTTTTCAAACTCTTGCCACTATACAAAAATATCTTTGAAAACAGTGTTATAAAAATGACCCAGAAACTAGATGTGCATTACAGATTCTAGGTGGCCCTGCTTGAGCAGAAGGGTTGATCTGGGTGACTTCCAACCTGAATCACTTTGTGCTTGTGTGATTATTGACACTTCTTTTTGCCTTTTAAAAAGGCATCAGATATTCTGCATTAGATAGACTATATCTAGTGAGTGAGATACATCCTGCCAGAATACTCATTTCATGCATTTCATAGAATCATAGAATCATAGAATGGTAAGGTTGGAAGGAATCTCAAAGATCATCTAGTTCCAACCCCCTGCCATAGGCAGGGACACCTCCCACTAGCACAGGTCACTCAAGGCCTCCTCCAACCTGGCCTTGAACATCTCCAGGGAGGGAGCAGCCACAACCTCCCTGGGCAACCTGTGCCAGGGCCTCACCAATATATGTAGGAAACAGTGGGATGTGTGCAATAGAAAAAGCATCTTTTATTTCAGACATGCTTTCCACCCATGGGTTGCTCATAGAGAGATTCCTTCATGCTGCTGGTTACTATGGTGATAAAGACAGCTTGAGAATGTAGTTAGAACAGGAGTGATGTACTATCTAGATCATTACTCAAGACTACCTGAGAAAAACATTTGTTCAAAAAACCAGTGGCTGAAGACACCCTCTATAGCTTAGAGACACCAAAGATGGATTTTTTTAAGGGAGGAAAGACTGAGTGGATATAGTTCACATAATAATGACCAATCTATGCTTTTTAATTTTGTGTTTTGATAACTTTCACAAATATAATCACTATGAAGTTCAACTTTGAAGCAGGCTAAGGGAAATACAATGAAGCAATATTTCACATGGGAAAAGCACCTCTTCTAGTAGATGAAATTTGATTTCACTTCTCAAAAATGTGTGTGTGTCAGCAAACTGAGACAGTTTACAAAAAGAGAAGGGTGGACAACCTTGCACAAGACCTATTCTAAAAATCTAAAAACCCAAATCTAAACCATATTTGAGTTATAAATGGAAAGAAGTGGGAAGGAGAAGACACACAGAAGAATGCATATACAACTATGTCCTGGTGGATAACAAGTTGGCCATGGGACAGCAATGTGCCCTTGTGGCCAAGAGGGCAAATGGGATCCTGGGGTGCATTAAGAAAAGTGTGTCCAGCAGATTGAGAGGTTCTCCTCCACCTCTGCCATGCCCTGCTGAAACCCCCTCCTGAGTACTACCTTCAGTTTAGGTCTCCCCAGTTTAAGAGGGACAGGGATCTGCTCAAGAGAGTCCAATGGGGGGGCTATGAGGAAGATTTGGGGAGTGGAACACTGCTTTATGAGGAGAGGCTGAGGGACCTGGGGCTTTTTAGTCTGGAGAGGAGAAGACTGAGAGGGCATCTAATAAATGGTTATAAATATCTGAGGGCTGGGTGTCAGGAGTTGGGGGACAGGCTCTGCTCACTTGCTCCCTGAGATAGGACAAGGAGCAATGGATATGAGCTGCAGCACAGGAGGTTCCACCTCAGCAGAAGGGGGAACTTCTTTATTGTAAGGGTCACAGAACACTGGAATGGGCTGCCCAGAGAGGTTGTGGAGTCTCTATCTTCAGAGACTTTCAACGCTGATCTGGATGTGTTCCTCTGTGACCTGCTCTGGCAGGGGGATTGGACTCGATGATCTCTTTGGGTCCCTTCCAACCCCTAACATCCTGTGAACTTAAAGGTCTGTCAGGACTGTTCCAGATCACTGTGTATAGAATTTAAGAATCAGAGAATTACCCAGGAATGTGTGAAGTTCTGACAGGACTAGGCAGCTAGCAAGGCACTTAGCTAAAGAATAAGCAGGAGGTGTGAGGATCTGAACGTTATATGAAATTGTAATTTATGTTTACATGGAATACAGAAAAGCAACACAACCACCTGCAAAGTAGGGAAAACAACCAGCTCCTATTTTACAGAGGTGCTCTAAGGGGAAAAAAGAAAAACAAATATTCTGAAGTTTTTGTGTTGGGTTGGTAAAACTGACTAGACAGGTTAGCAAGATACAAGAATATATATTTCAATATGAGATGATCTTACACTTGAAATGAGTTTTTTAGAGTTGGGCACAGAGATGCATTTAAGACACACTTCTTTGTCAGCACTTGGAAAATATCCATATATAGTATGCAGTGACAAAGAATGACTCCAAACACAGCACTAATACATCCCAAAAGCATTGAAACAGGAGACTTGGAAATAAAAACAAATAGCAAATAAGCATTTTCAATATTATTTTTACTGCAACAGCTAACTGTATTTATTCATGAGCATCTAGCTTGACAAAATAAACAGGATTCAAGTGCTATGAAATATTCTTCCTGCAAAGTAGCCTAAAGCAGTTTCTTTGCCTGTGCTAGCAACTGTATTAATGATGGAGTAACAGCTTTGGAATAATCCCCTTCACCTTCAGAAGCACAAGCAATCCCATATAAACTGAAAAAAAAGAGATTTCAAAGCTGTAGGTATGAGACAATACACTGTACACAACTGTCTTGTGTGTAGTGGACACATTATTGTGGCACTGATAGCAGCAGCAGCTCAGTCAGTCTGCCTTGCCATACAACAAGCCTTGCCATTAGCTTGTGTGCATCAAGAATCAAAGTAAAGCTATTGAAGGGCTAAATTCAGTACAATATTTTTTNTTCTATGATTCTATAAATATATATTAATTAGTGTGATCCAGTAATGGGACTCTTTGACAGCTGGAACACATGCTGGTTGAGATGATCAAGTTATATTCATTGACTGTGGCTCTAAGAGCAAAGATAATAATTGCCAGAGATTGTGTATTTTATAGGATGTAAACACAGCACAGTGCAATCATATTTTTACTTAACAGTAAGTTAAAGTCACTGAGTCATCATTTTAAAAAACTAGACAGGTAAAAGCACCTTGCTGTCAAGTATTCAAGTGATTATTTACACAACATATAGAACATACCATAAAACCACTGCAAACTCAAAATTTAACTCTTTGTCTTTTCAAAGGGCATCGTCTGGTGTTCCTCTTGCTGTACAAGTACTAGTTCTGCATTGCACCCCCATTTCCTTCCCTCTCAGTCTAGCTTCCTGCCAGTATTGTCACAATCCTTGAGTTACTTCTGAAAATGTATCTAGGTGCCGTGGTAGGCCTAAGCAGGCCAAAATAGGCTCATCCATGTCCTGCCTTGCCCAGAGATGTTTTTCTGCTCTTGCTTTTGGGGAGAAGCACCTGCGGGAAAGAGGACAAAGAACCTGGAGCCACTGAGTCTGAGGATCCTCGCCCTTCGCAGCCTGTGCTAAAAAAGTACACAGGTTCAGCTTGTGTATGCCTTGTGCAGGGCTGTGCTCTGCCCAAATTCAGGTAAAGCAAGCCTATGGCTTCACCTAATATGGTCAAGCTTGGCTAACTGCCATTCTGATTGGCTATTCTGTGTCCAAAGGACCATNGGGACGGTGACTCCACCACCTCCCTGGGCAGCCCATTCCAGTGGGGAATGACTCTCTCAGTGAAGAACTTTCTCCTCACCTCCAGCCTAAACTTCCCCTGGCACAGCTTGTTCTGGTGCGAGTGGAGTACTGCCCGCAAGCGGTGCACTGCCCGCAAAGCCTTCTCTGCCAGTTCAATTGAGTTCAATTCATGTTATAGATCAACACTGGTTATTGCTAGAGCCTGTCATTGCCTGTGTATAGAGTTTCCATGACTGATGCAAAGAACTGATTGTTATTAAAATTAGTGATGGGGGTGGCGAAAGTTCTGAATATTGAATATTCATAAACAATATTAATTTTTGAAAGTATCATCTTGCATTAATTAATTACCCCTCCACTACACTAGGTGAGAAAGTATTTTTTATGATGATTGCTTATAAAGAAGTTAGCACATTTTTAAGGCAATATGTGGCACAGGTCAGTTCTTTAGGAGACTTCACTTACCTGGGTAATACCTAGCGAGGCCAGTTGCACTACCAAAAACCTGCCATAATAACGTGGGGTCTTCTTCTCTGTTTCGCTTGAACACATCATCCAAGGCTGCAGTCCAGTTGAGTTCATTTAATACAATGGTTGCTATAAAAGACATAAAATATTTTGCATTAAACATTTACATCCTAACACAAGCAACAATGACCACAAAAAGGACACTGAACCACTACAGAAAGTAACAAGACTTCATGGAACTAATCCACAAAGTGGACTTAAAGAAACACACTCCAGTCTTGCTTCATTCTCCATGACCATTTCTTCCCATTGCATTATGTCTATGCAATGACTGTTTGCTTACTTGCATAGCCACAATTTCCTACAAATACTTCTTTTTCTGCAATGTTGTTCAAGTTGAAATTTCCAGTTACAGAAAAAAGTAAATTCAAGCCTGTGAAGTTGATGTGTACTAATTACAGTATGCTACAATAGTAACCAACTAGAATGACACCAAGAAAAGTAGGTCTATATCCCTTATAAAGTTAACAAAAAATGTCCCTTTCCAATTCTGCTACTTTGCTTTGGTTAAGACTTCAGCTGGAGTATTGCATCCAGCTCTGGACTCCTCAACACAGGAAGGACATGAGGCTGATGAAGCAAGTCCAGAGGAGACCAATGGCAATAATCAGGGGAGCTGAAGCACCTCTGCTATGAGCACAGGCTGAGGGAGCTGGGATTGCTCTGCCTGGAGAAGAGAAGGCTTCAGACAGACCTAATAGCAGCCTTCCAGTACCTAATGAGGGCTACAAGAAGGCTGCAGACAGGCTTGTTTCCAAAGACCTGCAGTGATAAGATGAAGGGCAATGGTTTGAAATTAGAGGAGATTTAGACTGGCTGCTAGGAACAAGCTCTTCAGCATGAAGGTGGAAATCTGGAAAAGGTTGCCTAGTGAGGTGGTTGAGACCCCACCCCTGGAGATGTTCAAGGTGAGGCTCGGCAAGGTTCTAAGCAACCTGATCTAGCGGAGGATGTCCCTGCTGACTGCAGGGGGGGTTTGACTAGATGAACTTTGGAGGTCCTTTCCAACCCAAACTATTCTGTAATTAGTACTGCACATGGGGGAAAAAAAAGTCAATTTCTTTTGCAAATGAGCAAGTCAAGCTGAAATAAAACCAGTTCACATTTAAGACACCTGAGTAACATCACAGCACAACATCTGGTATGTAGGTCTAAGTTCTAGTCCTCTGCTATAGTGGAAAAAGTAAAAATAAGGACAGATTTAAAGTTCATATTTGACAGCCCATTTCCAATGTGTGGTGGTTAACAGGTACCAGAGAAATGACATCACAACCCTCAATTTTATAGTCTTGTCTGTAAAGGTTAAGGAGAAAATTGCCAGACCATGTGTTATGCAGAAAGGTTTGTCTCCTTCTCTTCTCAAGCTCATTTTAAGATAATAGTTGCTCTCACAAAAACAGTAGATTACATTGCCAGCTTGAGATTCCCTGCAAACAATAAGCTTGAACTAGATACCTGGCTCTTTGCAAGCATATCTATATCTATCTGTCTACATATATATATATACACACATATATATATATAATACATTTATATAAATACAAAATATAAATGTTATATATTATACATAATACATATTATATATTAGATGTATTAGATATATTTATATATATTTTAGATATATTTATTTATAAACATATATTACATCTATATATCTATATATAGATATATAGATATATATAAACATGTTTAAATTAAGAAAAAAAAAAGTAGTAATTCCCTGAGGCATCATGAAAAGTACATTATCATTTTAGAATGGTGACTGTTCAATTGTCTGCTTTAGACCCTGTTGGACCTATTGGGTAATTAAGCATTACCTACAGGCTTTCTAAATTTTACTTTGCTTCACACCTTACTGCATGAAACCATTAGAAACTGTCATTTAGTTAGATAAGAGTTTTTTCTCACTGTAATTTTTTTTTCTCCTATTACCATTTCCACATGATGTGGAAAGTACTTGGCCTACTGGAAGACTATGTCAATAGTTCCTAGTGGCATTAAGAGGACTGGGGCTTGGGACATTTATTTAAGGCACAAGGGAGACAATAAAGGGAACCAAGGGAAACAATNGGAGCTTTTCATCACCCCAGAAAATGCATTACTTTGGCCTTGTGAACTGACTTAAAAGTGCTGCAGCCTGTATTTCCAAATGTGGCAGTGACTTTACCATCTTGGTCAGAGCATTGATACTCCAGGACAGAAAAATATTTAATCAGGAAAATTATATTTTATTGTTAATAATTACCAGAAATGCTTATCTAAATAACCTCAGGAAAAAAAAATCCTTTTCACGTGTGAAATGTGATACAAATTTCTAAAGAGAGGATTCCCCTCAGACTGTAAGCTTAAGATAATTAAGTAAGTAACCAATAAACTTATTCAAATATATGTTAATGAATATATATTAAACCACTGACTACATATTTACCAGCATTGTTGCAAAAAGGGTCTGTGTAACATCACTATAAATGCATTGCTTATGAGCCATATCACAGAATCACAGTCATATATATAAGAATTGACATATATATCAATTCATATCATATATATATGAATTGATATTTTTGCACAGAAAGAATGAAAGAAGGAAAGAAAGAAAGAATGAAAGAAAGAAAAAAGTGAAAGAAAGGAAGAAAGAAATGAAGAAAAAAGAAAGAAAGGAGGAAAGAAAGAATGAAAGAAAGAAAGGAAGAGTGAAAGAAAGGAAGAAAGAAAAAGAAAAAAGAGAAAGAAAGAAAGGAAGAATGAAAGAAAGGAAGGAAGAAAGAAAGAAAGGAAGGAAGGAAGGAAGAAAGGAAGGAAGGAAGAAAGGAGGAAAGGAAGAAAAAAGAAAGAAAGAATGAAAGAAAAAAAAAAGAAAAAAGAAATAAGAAAGAAAAAATAAAGAAAAAAGAATAAAAGAAAAAATGGAAAAAAGAAAAAAGGAAAAAGAAAAAAAAAGAAAAAAGAGAAAAAAACCAAAGAAAAAAGAAAAAAAGAATAAGAAAAAAGAAGATAAAAAAGGAAAAAAAGGGAAAAAACAACAAAGCAAAACAAACAACTCAACACATGAAGCTAGAATTAAAAAAAATAAATTCTATGGAATTAGAAATAGACAATAAGAACAGAACATCCTAACAGAAGCAAAATACATCTGAGAAAAGGCTGCTAACAGCATCTCTGCTGAGGTACTGAAAAACATATTGTCCTGCACTCCTGAAACTCCTAGCCAAGTGTCTGAGTCTGATTCCAGAAATAAACTTTAATAGCACATATGTGAGGTTACACATCTATCACCTTACTCTTAATTCACTTTCTCACCATGACAACAACAATTGGTGCTTGGCAGACATGCAGCTTTTATGTGTTGAGACTGATGAGTAAAGAGCTTATTGGACAGTCATTAAAATTGTTCCTGGGGCAATCTGCTGTTTGTAATTCAGACTTCATCCCTTCATACAGGATGTTTTGGTTGGTTGATTTTTTGTTTTTTTTCATTCTTTCTGCAAATATACTTGATACAGAAAGCACTCACATTTGTATGAAATAATCCAGTAATTAATAAAGAAGAAAAAAAGGTGATGAGAATTTTTGAAGATGGCACCAAGCTGTGTGGCACAGTCAACCTGCTAGAGGGCAGGGATCCATCCAGAGGGACCTGGACAGACTGCAGAGCTGTGCCCAGGCCAACCTCATGACATCCAACAAGGCCAAGTGTAAGGTCCTGCACCTGGGTAGGCACAATCCCAAGCACAGCTCCAGGCTGGGTGGGGAATGGCTGAGAGCAGCCCTGAGGAACAGGCCCTGGGGGTGTGGGGTGATGAAAAGCTCAAGCTGAGGCTGCAGTGTGAGTGCAGCCCAGACAGCAACTGTGTGCTGGGCTGCAGCAAGAGCAGTGTGGGCAGCAGGGCAAGGGAGGGGATTCTGCCCCTTTGCTCTGCTCTCCTCAGACCCCAGCTGCAGTCCTGTGTGCAGTTCTGGAGCCCCCAGCACAGGAAGGACATGGAAGTGTTGGAGCCAGTCCAGAGGAGGCCACCAAGATGCTGAGAGGGCTGCAGCAGCTCTGCTGTGAGGACAGGCTGAGAGAGTTGGGGCTCTGCAGCCTGGAGAAGAGAAGGCTTCCAGGAGACCTTGGAGTGGCCTTCCAGGATCTGAAGGGGGCTCCAGGAAGGCTGGGGAGGGACTATTGACAAGGTCTTGCAATGCCAGGACAAGGGGCAATGGGTTTGAAGTGGCAGAGGGGAGATTGAAAGTGGATGTTAGGAGGAAGTTGTTTGCAGTGAGGGTGGTGAGACACTGGCACAGGTTGCCCAGGGAGGTTGTGGCTGCTCCCTCCCTGGAGGTGTTCAAGGCCAGGTTGGAGGAGGCCTTGAGTGACCTGTGCTAGTGGGAGGTGTCCCTGCCTATGGCAGGGGGTTGGAACTGGATGATCCTTGAGGTCCCTTCCAACCTTACCATGATTTGTTTCTTCAAGTGATTTTTTGTAGCTTATATTACTCTTTTGCTTTTGCTAAAGAATACACCCTAGACTGGAAAAGGCAAACTCTAAATCAGTCTCTTACTTTTGTAGTTTTGTCTTCTTTTTTTTTTTCCAATGCCGTATTTTTGGTAGCAGGTAATTTGAAATAAGAGTGTCTCTAGTTTACAGCAATGGATTTGAAACCATAGAAAACCAAGCCAACCATAGCAAAGCAAGCAAAAAATGCTCATAACCAACAATAAAACTATTCTTCAAATGGTTCATACCGAAATATCATGATTTACAATCAGCACATAAAAATCAATGCAGTTTTGCCATCACTAGCTTGTAACAGAGACATTGCCACCTGTCTGAGCAATCTAATTTGACAGACATGGATTTATACTGACTTTATTGGATATACTGAGAATTTAAATTTTTGTTATTAAAAATTGTATTACAATAAAATAAAAAAGTCAAGATGTTGTAGCTACATTGCTGAGATGCTGTATGTCTTAGAAACACCTGCTTTTGAGTTAAATTCTGTACAGAAAAGAGCTTTTGACTGAGAACTGGAAGAAAATGCAGCTGGTGACAACTCCAATAAACTTATTTCCAATTCTGCCACAAAGAAATCTTTGCAGACTGCTACTTCAGAGTACTTCAGCTCCTATCTTTCACTTGATATGGGTAAGATGAAAAAAAAAATCATCACACAATAGGAAACATATTTCCTTTCCTGGCTAATTCCACTGACCTCCATGCATCTTTTCCATTTTTTTCCCCCTTATTCATTATGACACAAGGTTTAGGGGCCTTGACAAGGACTGGCTTCAATTTCCCTCTGCAAATGCAATCAATAAAAAATAGAGAGCACTACCATCCTCTCTTTAGAAGAGCTGGAACACACTTCTGGTGATTTATTCAATGTATAGGACCTGGGCTGCATACAACACAGAGTACAACTTTATTTGAAAAGCCCAAGAGCTATTTACTATATCTAAAAATATGTGAGCTGCTGCTCCCTGATGTGGCAGCTACACATAGGTAGAGGAGAACAGAAGGGAGCTCCTCAGCAGCTCATTAACCTTCCTTCACTGTGTGTAATGTATCACACTTCCATATCCTCTTTAATGAAGTTGACTCATTGATTTCTTTAAAGACAATAAGATTATTGTTATGAATGAAGTATACATATGCAATCAAATATTATGCTATTTAACAGCACAAACAGAGGGACAATACTTTCCAAGTGCATATTTTCATCTATATGTGTGTAGACACAGAGGCTTCCATCTGTAGCCATGGTATGCATAGTCCAGAGTTAATCAAGTTGATTAGATTTTTATCAATCAAATGCAGTACTCTAGTTTCAAACATTGTATTAATTTGTAGTTAGTGTGAAAACATCCACCAGGTGATTTGAAACTCTTCTTTTTATTCATTTATTTAACTACCTGTTTTGAAAGGTAAAGAATTGCAAATGGGGAAAAAAATATTGCAAACTAAATAGATTCTGTCATTTGTAAATAGACTAAATAGATTCTGTTCCTTTATATAAAAACAAAGCTTTATGAATGCAAAGGAAATGCATCCTTTTCACTCAAATCACAGGAAGAAAGTATGCCTTAAAATTTAACATATAACATATAGCATGCAACATATAACATACAACATATAGCAAGCAACATATAACATATAANCCCTTCCAACCTTACCATTCTGTGATTCTATGATTCTATATAACACACAACCTATAACACACAACATATAGCAAACAACATATACAACCTATAACAGACAACCTATAACTAACAGCATATAACATACAACCTATAACATAACAGTTATATAGTGGCTTTTCCAGCTGAATAGGTCATTACTTCAAGTGATGCTCTGCTGGATCATATATATATATAACTCAGTTACAAAATCTTGTTTTGAAAGTAGCATTTGTATTTGGAACAGTTACTGGATAATCAGAACTGTTTGGTAAGACACATTTAGAGGTGCATAAAAAACATTAAAATGCAATTTTTACCCTACAGAACAATAATGCCATAATTTCAAAATCTGTGATTGCTGAGTGAAACTTTATAGAGTAGAAATTTCACACTCTTAATTAAAAGTATAAATGATTAAATGTCATGTACTTGTTTCTTTAAATGAACAACCTCTCTACTCCCCATTAGATATCTGACACATCCCAGACACTTCTACCAGTAATTCTCAGGAGTCACTGGATTTTAGAGTAGTGTTGTGCCTGTGTCAAATCAAGTAAATTAATTGGCAATGCCATACCCTATCTAGTGACTGGCTTAGCTGCCACATGGTGACAGCTACGGGAGAGCAGTAAAAGCTCACTGAAAGAAGAAACACCCAGGAGAAGTAAATGAGAATACAAATGTCAAGAAGAGAAGATGGACTTAAGCTTCTATTATGGCTCAGCTGAAAAGAGTTAATATAATGCAGAGTCATAGACTCTTCAGTACACACTCATAATTTCTCAATGAGTTATTTATCTCTTTAAAAAATAAAAGACATCCACATTATAGTAGCCTTCCAGGATCTGAAGGGGGCTACAGGAAGGCTGGGGAGGGACTATTGACAAGGTCTTGGAATGCCAGGACAAGGGGCAATGGGTTTGAAGCAGCAGAGGGGAGATTGAAAGTGGATGTTAGAAGAAAGTTGTTTGCAGTGAGGATGGTGAGACACTGGCACAGGTTGCCCAGGGAGGTTGTGGAGCACAGAAGCACCCAATGTGATCACATTGATCACATTGGGTGATTCTGTGCTCCACAACCTCCTTGGAGGGGTTCAAGGCCAGGCTGGAGGAGGCCTTGAGTGACCTGTACTAGTGGGAGGTGTCCCTGCCTATGGCAGGGGGTTGGAACTAGATGATCTTTGAGGTCCCTTCCAGCCTCACCATTCTATGATTCTATGATTCTGCACTGCAACCTATTGCCATCACAGTATTTGTGCATGTTACAAGCTGGGAACGAATGCTGTGTCCTGACTTGTTTCCCCCAATACCAAAATATGCCAGCAGATGTTATAGAATAGAATGATAGCCTCTGTAAACAACCACAATAGCACTGCAGCATTTTTCTCAGAAGATGGTTAGAATTAGAAATATGTGAACGATTCTGCTGATCAGAATGGTTCCAGAGAACTTTCAGATTTTGCAGAGCTATGCACAGTGCAAGAACCTAAGTACAATGAAAAACAGAATTAATTTACTAATATAATTACAGCTGCACCTGATTTTTTTTTGCCATTTCTTATTTGTTTCCACAGGTGACTTCAAAGTAAGCCCTCTAACTGGAAATGATCTCTTCTATATAGAAACCAAGCAGATGAATTACAATTTTGAAATGAATGTGTTGTATTTTTATGGGAATATAAATACCAACAAAACACTGATGCAGAAAGTAATAATGACTACATTACACAGATTAACTCTGTTTTTCCTTTGCTGTGCTCTAAGTTTTTTCTGGGGAGGTGTTTTTTGGGGGGGAGAGGTGAGTTGGGGTTTTTTGTTTGCTTCCTGTTGGGTTTTGTTTGTTTGTTTTGTTAGCATTTCAAAGGACATCACAGGGAAACCCAAATTAAACTAGGTATAGAGATATGCTTGATCTTTAACAAAGACTTCTCTCTATTGAAAAAAAAATAATAAAAGTGAAAAGGTGTTAACAAAACTAATCAAAAGACTGTCTGGAAATGTTCTTCTGGAATAATTTCTTCAATAACTTTTTAGTCACTAGAGCATTTTAAAAGTTCAGTAAATCCTACATGGCAGCTGGGTTAAATGAGAAGGAAAGCAACTCAAAACTGGTGGGGAGGGACTATTGACAAGGTCTTGTAATGCCAGGACAAGGGGCTATGGGTTTGAACTGGCAGAGGGGAGATTGAAAGTGGATGTTAGGAGGAAGTTGTTTGCAGTGAGGGTGGTGAGACACTGGCACAGGTTGCCCAGGGAGGTTGTGGCTGCTCCCTGCCTGGAGGTGTTCAAGGCCAGGTTGGACGAGGCCTTGAGTGACCTGTGCTAGTGGGAGGTGTCCCTGCCTATGGCAGGGGGTTGGAACTGGATGAGCTTTGAGTTCCCTTCCAACCTTACCATTCTATGATTCTATGATTCTATATATATCAATATATGTATAAAAAAATATATAAATATAATTAAACATTATATATTTTTATGTTATATATTTTTAGATTTTTAATATTACACATTTTATATTACAATATATATATTTAAATAGTATATATTAATGTTATATCACATTTATTTTATTAAATATTAGATATTATATATTAAATATATATTTAGTTACTAATTACATATTGTAAAAAAATCTAGGTATTAAGTAGATTAAGGAGAATGTACATATATATCATAGACAACATTTTTTTTCTGAGGTTTAGGGCATTCTAATAGATATTAAAATAATCAAGTGGATTTGGCTAATGGATTCTAATGTAATCCCCATATAAATGAAATATTAATGAATAGCAGGATAGTTTAATCCATCTAAAGGTATCTGTGGCAACAGAAATCCAAGACACATCTAGTGTGAGGGGAATAAAATGCACAGGTGGGAAACGTGAGCAAAATGATGATGAGGCAAAGTCTGTTCCATCACCTGAGCTGGTACAGATGGGACAGCTCTGGCTCCTTGTCAATCAATATTGACCTTCTCATGAATGAGCTTTGCAGACTGAAAATAATGAAGTTATCACAACTTTCCTTTTTGTTGTTTTTTTGTTGATTGTCTTTTTGGCCAAAGGTTGTGGTGCCCTCTCTCCAACTCATGAAACACCGTCCCACGTGGACCTGAATTATGCCTTCTGAGAACCAGAACATAAAACTAAACCAGAAATTGGCAGTCTATATCCTGGTATCATCACAGATATTATACCCCAACTGTTAATTAAGTTTGGTTTGATGTTTTTTTCAAGGTTATCTGGAGGGAATATAAATAAAATTCTTATATTTTAAAGAGCAATAGTGTACTGGAAGTTCAAAGCTTGCTGCCTGTACAAACAGAGCTTCTCCTTCTCTCTCAAGACATTGCTATTTTTTGCTGTAAGCAAAGTCTTCACCTGTACCTTTACAAGAGGAAAAATATTTTCATTTCATTTCTAGTATTCAATCAATGAGGAACAGCACAGACTCCTATTCCTGTTTGTCGTGGTAGGCCTAAGCAGGCCAAATAAGGCTTGTACATGTCCTGGCTTGCCCAGGCATGTTTTTCTGCTCTCCCTCCTTCTGTTTTGGGGAGAGCAACTGCAGGAAAAGGGACGAAGAACCTGGAGCCACTAAGTCTGGGGTCTGGGGTCAGCCCAGCAACTGCGGTAAACAAGGTGCACAGGGTTACCTTGTGCAAGGCTGTGCTCTGCCCAAAAAAGGGTAAAGCAAGNAGTTCTGAATATTTAATATTAATAAACTATATTAATATTTTTAAAATATCATCTCGCAGTAACTAATTACCCCTTCCACTACACTGTTCTTCCAAGATGCTAAGCCAAATTCCACTCTTGGGAGTGAATCCTGGCCTCCCTGCAGCTAATTACAAAAATTCCCATTCTGCACAGGGAATTGATTTCATCCTTCATCTTCAGAAAGCTTTAACTCTGCAGTGTTCAGCTGCTTTCTCTGAATGTAGCATTTTGTCAGTCACAATAAGCAGATCACGGAGTTAGAAGCCAAGACTTATTACTTTAGATATTTTAAGCAAACAAGAGGAAAAAAAAAAATCATCCTTGCAAATCACTTCATAAGAGTCCAAAATTCCTTTGAAATAAAAGAATCAAAAGGATCTTTGGGCATGCAGTAAAATTAAGCTACTTTGTATGGTTTTTAGTCTGCTTCTCATGTCCAATTCTCTTAGGATTCATCTAAGTTTTCTGTATGAACTGTTTTATTGCCTTGGTATAGCAGTTCTTCAGTCTACAATGTACAAATATTATAATCAAGTGCTTGCTGAAGGTCTCCTTGCTTCTACATTACTTTGTGATTTTGTAAAACCATAGGAAGAAGCAGTAATGTTGCAGAAAACTGGAATGGGATGAAAAAAAGAAATCTTACTGCCCTGTTGTTTAAAAAGAAATCTTACTGCCTCATACATACCTACTCTCAGGCTTTAAACTGTGCTAAACTTAGACTCAGAATCATAGAATGG
>WBNM01017184.1:82130-97178 GCA_013399055.1 Ramphastos sulfuratus | reverse complement strand
TTTTTTTTAGTTTTTTTTTTGTTTGTTTGGGGCTTTTTTATTTGGTTTTTTTTGTTTGTTTTTTTGGGGGGGGTTTGTTTGAGGATCTTTGTTGGGTTTTTTTTGTTTGAGGTTTTTTTTTTGTTTGGGTGTTTTTTGTTTGGGACTTTTTTTGAGGGTTTGGTTTTTTTGTTTGAGTTTTTTTCGTTTGAGTTTTTTTGTTGTTGTTTGTTTGGGGTTGTTTGGGTTTTTTTAATTAAGATTTATTCCTAACCAACCTAATGCTAGGAAGGCACAGGGAAGGGTTTGTGTTTGTTCATCCAAAAACACCTCTGGGAGTGGATAGCAAAACCTTTTCTGCCTAGACCCAGTCCTGCCTGGCTGGGAGTCCAGAGGAAAATCCTTCCTTGCATTAGGTTCCCTGCATCAGTGCTGTGCTGGAGGAGTCTGTTGGTGTCTGTATATTCCTTGATGTTATTTTTAATGTGCTTTTTCTGTTCTTAATAGATTTTCTTTATGTGTTTATGATCTTAACTTTAAATGGATTTTCTTTACCTTTCTATGAGCTTAAAATAGATTTTTTTTTTCTTTACATCTTTATGATCTTAAGATTTTTTACCTTCATGATCTTAAGGTAAAATATATAATTCTTTCTGTCCTTAAGATGAAATATATTTTTTTCTTTACCCTCTTATGATCTTAAAATGTATTTTCTTTACTCTCTTATCATCCTAAGATAGATTTTCTTTATCCTCTTATGATCTTAAGGTAAAGGAGATTTCTTCTTTCTGTTCTTAACATAAAATGTTTTCTTTGCCCTCTTATGATCTTAAAATACCTTTTCTTTACCCTCCTATGATTTTAAAATATCTTTACCTTCCTGTAATTTTAAAATGTCTTTTCTTTACCTTCCTGTGATTTTAAAATATACTTTCTTTACACCCCTATGATTTTAAAATATCTTTTCTTTACCTTCCTATAATTTTAAAATATACTTTCTTTACCCCCTCTATGATTTTTAAAACTTTCTTTAACCCTCTATGATTTTAAAATATCTTTTCTTTAAGCTCCTATGATTTTGAAATATCTTTTCTTTACCCTTCTATGATTTTAAAACATCCTTTGTTTACCCCCCTATGATTTTAAAATATCTTTTCTTTAAGCTCCTATGATTTTGAAATATCTTTTCTTTACCCTTCTATGATTTTAAAACATCCTTTGTTTACCCCCCTATGATTTTAAAATACCTTTTCTTTCCCCTCCTGTGATTTTAAAGTATCTTTTCTTTACCCCCCTATGATTTAAAAATATCTTTTCTTTACCCTCCTGTGATTTAAAAATATCTTTTCTTTACCCTCCTATGATTTTTAAATATCCTTTCTTTACTCCCCTATGATTTTAAAATCTTTCTTTACTCCCCTATGATTTTAAAATACCTTTTCTTTCCTCTCCTATGATTTTAAAGCATCTTTTCTCTACCCTCCTATGATTTTAAAATACCTTTTCTTTCCTCTCCTATGATCTTAAAAGGTCTTTTCTTTACCCTCTCAGAAGTTAACATTCCAGCTTTTTTATAAAGAGCAATGAAGTTCTGCCAAGGCAGGAAGATTATTGTGTTCTGTGCCTGTTTCTGGTTAATAGACCTATTAATTGTGCCATTATTCCTTAGCAGAAAGTCCTCCTCATCCTCTTGCACTGCCCTGACATGACACAGTTGGGTCTGTGTTGGTTTGGTTTTTTGGTGACAAATTGTCATGAGAATTTTAAGCCTTGGATTGTGCCTATGGGTAAAATAGTTGTGTTTATTACACTGATGTATGTGAAAGCAAGGGGTCAGCTAAAAATGCCTAGGGTTCCCTGCTGCTTAGAGTGACAGGCTGGGAGCACACTGCTGCCAGCTCTCCTGCTAAGGGTTCTTTGGTTTGCCTCTGCTAAATTACACTGCCTCGCAGGTAGGACTCACAGCACCGCAGGCCACTGCTGTATTACAAGTCAGAGGGGGGAGAGAGAAAAAAGAATAACCACCACTGATTGTAAAAGCAAGAGGAACATCTTGGAACAGATTCCCAGCAGTGCCAATTTAGGGGGGGTTGGTTTGGTTGTGTTTTTTTAATGCTGGCAACTGGATGGTAAAAATCTGAGCTTAGGTTCTGCGCCGAAATGAAAGCGAAGGAGCAGCCTGGTTGCTAGAGGCTAGTCCAGAGCAGCCCTTCTGATCCCTCTGCTCTTCCAGAAGGAGTTGGGATTCATTATCTTCCCCACAGCAAATCCTGCTCATCTCAGTAATGAAGTCAATGGCATTGCAAGGGGCTTGCTCCTTTACATCAAAGGTGCACCTAGCAAGTGGCTTATGCCTTTACAGCAGAGTAACCATCACCAGGCTGGTGGGGAGGAGAAAAATTGACTCAGTAGTAAATACCTTTTGTCATCTTCTGGGAGCAGAAATTGAGTAAAAAGGTAAATGCATTCTCTTTTTCATTTACTTTGCTGGTATTTTACCACTGCCATTTCCTGTTTTTCCATCCTAACTCCCTTTCAAAGGCACAGATTTAACTCTTGTGTCTCAGCCTGTCTCTCGAAGCACTTTTTGTTCATTTCTCTGGTATTTTAGCTCTGCCATTTCCTCTTTTTCCACCTTAACTCCCTTTCAAATGTAGTTTTAACTCTCGTTTCTCAGTGAAGCACTTTTCATTTATTTTGCTGGGATTTTACCAGTGCCATTTCCTCTTTTTCCATCCTAACTCCCTGTCAAACACACAAATGTAACTCTGACTTCTCCAAGTGCCTCTCCAAGCACTGCACAGTGCTAGTCCCACTTCCTAAAGCCGTAGGACAAAAAGCATTGAGAGGTTCAGCAGTGTAGTTAGTGCTGTGTGCCCATGGCCAGCACTGCACAGAAAAGAGTGCAGAGGTTCTGAGCTTTTTGCAGACTGGGGCTGGGGTTGTTTTTTTTTTTTGCCTTAGAAGAGAAAAAAAGTTGGGTCATAACTCACATTGTCTGCACTGCAGTCCCATGTCTGCATGGGGACTGGAGAAATCAAAGCTTTGCTGATTGCATCAAGATAGATAAACTTTATCCTCTGACATATCCTCCTTTCACTCAGTTCTTTACTTCCTTCTGCTTAGCTGCCTCTCTTGCTTCCCTTGTCTAAAGAGGCTTCTCCCCTCTTCACTTCTCAGTTCATTGCTTTGTTTCTTTCTGCTTCCTTTCCTTTCAGTGTTATGTAGTCCCTCTCCTCTCTTCTTCCCTGAGCATCCTTTCCCAGGTTGCACAACAAACCTTCCTTGTCCTCTTAGAGAAGACACTCGGGAACATCCAGGGGGCTGTGTCGTGAGGGACAGTGAAGCTTAGGAGCTTCACTGGCAGATAAGATGGGTTGGACCAAACCAGAACTTGAACAGTGTGGGTTTTTAACTTGATTTCTCTTACTTCCCTCAGTCCTGCTTCTGTTAGTCAGTGCTGCTTCAGAAATTGCTTTGTCATTTGCTTAACCTGACAGAATTGTTTTACACAATTTCTGTTGTTCCTTTGGTTGGGTTTTTTTAAATCCTATGGACTGTTAGACTCTCTAGCTCTTTTTTTTTTCCTTCCCTGTTAAGGATTTTTAATATATAAAATAGCAATGATTTATGTGACTTAGGTTTAGCTATGTGAATAATTTCATTAGCATTAAGGTCTGAGAGCTGCAAAACACAGGAAACGTTTAGAGATTAGGATTCTGAACGCTGGGAGTCAACACCTCAGAGTGAAGAGATCTCTGCAGTCATGGAGGCTTCATGTCTCAGTCCTTTGAGACACTCAGTCCAAGAAGAGGCTGGATACTCAGTCCCCATTCTTCAGTTACCATGAGTGGTTTGTTCTCTACTGGCACTTTCCTCCCAGCTTGGCTGTAGCTGCTGGGTGAACTCTGAACGCTGCTGCCCATATGTATGCAATATCATCATGCCACTGCTGGTGGCACCAGGAAACCACTAATAAGAGATGAGGGTTGGAAGTTCCTGGCTATAATTATATTAAAATCACATAAAATAAGAAGTGGCTTTAGAAACCAAGCAACAGAAGGAGGTAAAATCACCAAAGAAGGCAGAAGTTACAAAGCTCTGGGTCATGATCAGTGAGGGGATTTTCAGAGAGGTTGTCTGCAGAAAGAAATGAGATGCCTGTGGAATTTGATAAGGCAAGGAGCAGAGATACCATTAGAGTCACTGAAATGATTCCAAGTAGTCAGAGACTTGGGTAAAATAATGATAATACTCATTAAAAAGCAGATTTTTGTCTGGACTTCTGAAAGTTTTCAGTGAAGACACTTAGTGTGCACTGGGGTCCACTGCAGGGTTTGGCTCTGTAAATTGCAAATTTGCACTCCAAAGTAAACTGAAAAAATCAAATTAATTTGTATTTAAGCATGAGGATAAGCAAGTGTTTGGCTGCATTTAGCTGCAGAGTTCTCCAGCTGAAGAACCCTCTCTGCCTTTTCACAGGCATGAGCCCAGCTTCTTTTTCATAGCTGTTATTATGTGGCTGGTTGGGAGGATTTGCTGTGTTTTTGTACCACTTCTCACCCCTTTGATACTGGGGATTGCATTGAACAAACACAGAGCAGAATGCACAGCAGTTGCCAGACCTGTCAAGATATTTTCAGCATTTTCATTTCCTTATCTTACACTACTTGGTGTGTCAATAAACTCCTGTGCATTTTGTGTTCCCCTGTCATTAATCTACTATTTGATATTTTTTTTTTGTTTGGTTTTGGGTTTGTTTTTTTTTACTAAAGCCAGACTGTTCAGAGACTGAAAACTGTGCTCTGGTGTTTGTATACATAGCATTGAGCAAATTATCTTTGCTCTAAGAAAGAAAAAGAAAAAAAAAAAAAAAAGATAAAAGCAACCCTTCAGCTGAAAAATTTTAAAGCAAAAAAGAAACCTTTAGCTAAAAAGGTAAAAAGATAAAAACAACTCTGTGGCTAAAAAAGGTAAAAATCTAAAAACAACTCTTTAGCTAAAAAAGATAAAAAGCTAAAAACAACTCTTTAGCTAAAAAGGTAAAAAGCTAAAAACAACTCTTTAGCTAAAAAGGTAAAAAGCTAAAAACAACTCTTTAGCTAGGTAAAAAATAAGGTAAGAAAGCTAAAAGGTGAAAACGCTAAGTAAAAAAAGGTAAAAAAGCTAAACTCAACTCTTTAGCTAAAAAATTAAAAAGCTAAAAAGGAGCCTTTAGCTAAAAAGATAAAAAACTAAAAACAACTCTTTAGCTAAAAAGGTAAAAAGCTTAAAGCAACTCTTTAGCTAAAAAGGTAAAAAGCTAAAAACAACTCTTTAGCTAGTTAAAAAATAAGGTAAGAAAGCTAAAAGGTGAAAACGCTAAGTAAAAAAAGGTAAAAAAGCTAAACCCAACTCTTTAGCTAAAAAATTAAAAAGCTAAAAAGGAGCCTTTAGCTAAAAAGGTAAAAAGCTAAAAGCAACTCTCTAGCTAAAAAGGTAAAGAGCTAAAAAAAAAACCTCTCTAGCTAAAAAATCAAAAAGCTAAAAATGACTCTTTAGCTAAAAAGATAAAAAGCTAAAAAAAAACCTCTTTAGCTAAATAATTAAAAAGCTAAAAATGAGTCTTTAAAAAAGTAAAAAGCTAAAAACAACTCTAGCTAAAAAGGTAAAAAGCTAAAAACAACTCTAGCTAAAAAATTGAAAAGCTAAAAACAACTCTAGCTAAAAAGGTGAAAAGCTAAAAGCAACTCTTTAGCTAAAAAGGTAAAAAGCTAAAAGCAACTCTTTAGCTAAAAAGGTAAAAAGCTAAAAGCAACTCTTTAGCTAAAAAGGTAAAAAGCTAAAAGCAACTCTTTAGCTAAAAAGGTAAAAAGCTAAAAGCAACTCTTTAGCTAAAAAGGTAAAAAGCTAAAAGCAACTCTTTAGCTAAAAAGGTAAAAAGCTAAAAGCAACTCTTTAGCTAAAAAGGTAAAAAGCTAAAAGCAACTCTTTAGCTAAAAAGGTAAAAAGCTAAAAGCAACTCTTTAGCTAAAAAGGTAAAAAGCTAAAAGCAACTCTTTAGCTAAAAAGGTAAAAAGCTAAAAGCAACTCTTTAGCTAAAAAGGTAAAAAGCTAAAAGCAACTCTTTAGCTAAAAAGGTAAAAAGCTAAAAGCAACTCTTTAGCTAAAAAGGTAAAAAGCTAAAAGCAACTCTTTAGCTAAAAAGGTAAAAAGCTAAAAGCAACTCTTTAGCTAAAAAGGTAAAAAGCTAAAAGCAACTCTTTAGCTAAAAAGGTAAAAAGCTAAAAGCAACTCTTTAGCTAAAAAAGTAAAAAGCTAAAAGCAACTCTTTAGCTAAAAAGGTAAAAAGCTAAAAGCAACTCTTTAGCTAAAAAGCTAAAGCCAACCCTTTAGCTAAAAAACAGAGCTCAAAAGCTAACCCCAACCCTTAAGCGCAGGGTTTCTGCAGAGCCTGGTTTAAAGCATGCAACTCTCCTTCCTCTTGCAGATGAATGACATTATAGTGACTGTCAGAGATTCCAATCTGAAGCTGACCCTTGCTTTTGGGATAGGCATGCACCATGCAGGCCTGCATGAGAGGGACAGGAAAACCGTGGAAGAGCTCTTTGTGAACTGCAAGATCCAGGTACCCTTTGCTCCTTCAGTCCTGCGGTAAGGAGTTCCACATGGAATTTTAAAAGTTGTTGCACCTCCCTCATTAATCTTTCTCTCTCCTTTAGGTTCTGATTGCCACAAGCACATTAGCTTGGGGGGTGAATTTTCCAGCTCATTTGGTAATTGTTAAGGGGACAGAATACTACGACGGCAAAACAAGGCGCTACGTGGACTACCCCATCACAGGTACTCACCCTGGAGATGCTGCTCTGCTGAAACCTATCTCAAGCCTTTGCAACTGATCTGAGTTGTTTAGGAAGTGATCACTAAAAATACCTCGTGGAAGGAGAGGCTTAGGAGTGCTGAGGGAAAGGGTTTCCTCACTCAGTGCAAGTTGGAGGAGAGCTCTGAGGATTTTAGGTAATAGCAGAAATGTTTCTGTTCTGCAAATCTTTTTTTTCCTGCTCAATTCCCTTTGTGGCTATCAGCCAGAAGGGACAATATAAAGTTATATTTAGCTACCTACTTATGTTGTAGAAAAGGAAGTTTTCATGCATGCAAATCTTTCTTTCTTTGCTTGCTAGTTTGGTTTTGGAGCCTTTTTAAAAGAGAAGCCTATTTTTAACAGTAAACTCAGCCATGGATTGAACTGCAACAGCTGAATCATGCCTGAGAGCATAAATAACTGTAACCAAAACACCTTAACTGCTCTGCTATCTTCAGTGGTCTAAGTGACACTTCAAGCAAGTGACACTTCAGGAATCAGCAGCTAAATTCAATATTTGGATTCCTGGTTTGATGCAGATTTTGATTGCTTTTCCAGCTTCAGGAAACTCCACTTCTCATAAACTGCTCTGCAGTGTTTTCACCGAGCTTAAGAAAGTAAAGCCTGGAAGAGCTTCTTTGAGAGTTCAGACAGGCAGAATATTTGTCTGGGTGGTACTGAGCTTGAAGAATGAGGGCAAGTTAAATTTATTCCAGGTTTCCTGTTCTGTTTTCCCCTTCTCTCTGCAAGGGGAAGTTTATTATAAGTGATTCTATACTGTGCTAGAGGTGGGTACACCTAGGGAGGATCTTAGTGCTGTTGGTGATGTAAATAAAGAGCTTAACTCTTCTACACCACTCACTGTTTGTCCAGCAAGAGAAACCTACTGATTAAAAAAAGCTAAACCCGAAAATACCACAGGGGTTACTCCTCCAAATAACCTATGGCAGAGCTTCCTTTAGTGGTTAGTGCTCTGCAGGACACTGGAGATCAGTTCCCAGCCCAAGGATTCTGGAGTGACCTGGGGAGCTCAAGCCACACAGGCTTGTGCTTTGTGGCGGCCTCGGGCTGGTGTAAGCTTAGCACAAAGAGTCAGCAGAGAAGCAGGATCTCGCTCACCCCAACTGAAGGAACAGCTGCCTGGAGAGAGGTGATGAGGGAAGAAATCAGCTCAAGTTCTCAATGTGATGCTGGGCCTGTGGGACTGTCAGGGATCAGTGACAGAGATCAGTGTCAGAGTCGATTCTGCCTTCCAGAGACATCAGAAACTCTGAGCCGTCCTGGTCTGGGGCAGACTTTCTGCCCTGGGTTAGGATCTGTTGCAGCAGCACTCCCACAGGCTCGTGGGAATGCTTTTACTGCCACCCTTTCTTGCCTGTATGAATCCAGGTGACTTGGGCACTGGGGGATTGTTCACTTCTTGAGTTCTCCACCAGCCTCCAGAGGGGAAGGGGTGGCTGAAACACCACCAGCTGTGATGGGAGCCTTTAGGTTTTGCTGTCTGTGCTGCAACAGAAGATGCAGCTTCCTTGCTTTGTGGGGGAACATGTGGTGTGGGGGACTCAGAGCATTTTTATTTTTAACTTTCTAGAGAATTTCTCTGCATCTGGAAGTTCTCTGGATAGGTAGCACAGTTTTGCAGCAGCAATAAAATGGAAATGTAATGAATTTCTTTCTGAAACGGTTCCAACATCTCACAATGTTTGATGTCTTCTGTGCTGCCCCCAAGTTATTCTTGCTCTGCTCTGCCATGGTTTCTCCCTGCTGCAGTTACCTTTCTGTGGCAGGAACGCATTTGGCACCAAGGAGGCAGCTGAGGGCAGAATGACTCATTGGGAAGCTTTCAGTAATTTCAAAATAAGTCAAAACTCTTCTTTGAGTGAAGCAGGAGGATTTGAGGAGGGACTTTTCTCAGTCAGCCAGTTGGATCTCACTGAGCATTTCAGGAGTTTAGTTCAGTGATTAAAAGCAGCCAAGCAACATAAAGTCAGCAAAGAAAATCCTGGGTTTGGGTAACGACACAGTGGATGCTGGCAAAAACCATTTCCTGAGGCTTTTGGGTCAATCCATTTCCATTGTGGTGTGGTGCACAATTGAATTCACCACCTTAGAAGAGCAAGGAGTTGTTCTGTCCCCTTCCTGTGCACACACCTCTCACAGACAGCATCTTCAGGCTGACTTCATTGCTCCTCAGTTAACAAAAGGAATGAAGTGCTAAAAGGCAGTGCTGTCTGTAGAGCTCCTGGGCTTGGAACTGAAAATGTCTTCCTAAGAGCTGCTTATTGTCCCTGGGCTGCTTCCCCTGTTAGGGGCTGTTGCTATGTCCACTCTACAGCCTCTGGCTTTTCCTTCCCTCAGGAAGCTTGGACCAAAAGCTTGTTGATTCTGAAGCCAAACAAATTGCTTTCCAAAATGCAAATTGAGTCATAGAATCATAATGTTGGGTAAGAAGAGACCTTCAAGGCTCATCCAGTCCAACCCCCTGCACTCAGCTAGGACATTCTCCACTAGATCAGGTTACTGAGAGACTTGTTGAGCCTGACCTTGAATATCTGCAGGGATGAGGCCTCAACCACCTCCCTGGGCAACCTGTTGCAGTGTTCCAGCAGCCTCCTGGTGCAGAACATCCTCACATCCAATCTCAATCTCCTCTAACTGCAAACCATTGCCCTTGCCCTGTCACTATAGGCCTTGGAAGCAGTCCCTCTATTCATAGCTCTATAGATTCATAGAATGGCTTGGGTTGGAAGGGACCTTAAAGACCATCTAGTTCCAACCCTCCTGCAAGCCACATGTTGTGCAGGTATGAGAGAGCCCACAGAGAATACACAAAACAGAAAAGTTTTAAATAAAGATGTAAAACCTGCTGAAGAATTTCTTTTCATTGTTCCTGCAGAGTTAGAGAGAGTTGGAGGGGGAAAAAATGACTCCTGAGCTCTGTTGATCAAGACACAAAACTACTAATGCTGATCCACTTCTCAGGTTGTGAGAGGACACAAAGGAGCAGATGCTAAGCCTGCTTGTCTTGGTGGCTGGGCAGCAAGCTGAGCATGTTTTGAATAAATTAACATTTTCAGTGTTCATAGAAATCATTAACTAGAACTGCAAGTAAGGAAGTGCAGGAGAGGTAAGCTCTTAACTCTGCCTGCTCTTGCATTTGTATGTTGTGATCCAGAAGAGGGACAACCTGGGATACAAAACATCTCTGCTCCAGTGCTAGGAGCTAACAGAACTTGTCCCTGAGTTTGAGTGGTAAAGATCATAGCTGACAGGAATCAGGATTTGCCTTTTACCATTTTATCTCAAAAATTGATTTGCCTTTATGGATAAAATATTCAAGGCCAATGAGCAGAAAAGCTCACTGAAGAAACTTTTACTATTGTGAAGTCAAATACTTGAAAATTGGGAAGTAATCATTGCCATTGTAGGCTTCAGGAGTTCCCTTTTTCATCAGCTTTAATTGCAGGTGATCAGCCCAGGGATGGATGTGGAAAGGAAGGAGAGAAGAGGAAAGTTACCTGAGATGGAAGCTCAGATTCTGTCGTGGTGGCTGGTGCAAGTGTGCAGGAAGATAGTCTCTGCTGCAGAGAAGTTCCTAAGAAATCTATCTGAGATGTGTTAAAGCCAACAGGGATAGGAGGACAAAGAACTCCCCAAATCCTGAGCTACACTTGCTGCAGACCTAAATGCATCAATTTGTACATTCAAGTGAAGAACTGTTTATGTGTTGTGGTCTCTTGGGCAGATGTGCTGCAGATGATGGGACGTGCTGGCAGACCACAGTTTGATGACCAAGGCAAAGCTGTCATTCTAGTTCATGATATCAAGAAAGACTTCTACAAAAAATTCCTTTATGAACCTTTCCCAGTGGAATCAAGGTAAAGTCCAAAGAGCAGTGTGATTAAAATCATAGGATCATGGAATGGTTTAAGTTGGAAGGGACCTTCAAGATCATCTAGTTCCAGCCGACTGCCATGGGCAGGGACACCTCCCACCAGCCCAGGTTGCTCAAGGTCTCATCCAGCCTGGCTTTGAACACCTCCCTGGGCAACTTGTGCCAGTCTCACCCCCCCCTCACTGTCAAGAATTTCTTCCTGCTCTCCAGTCTCAATCTGCCCTCCTCAAGCTTCAGTCCATTCCCCTTCTCCCTATCCCAGCAAGCCCTTGTGAGATGTCCCTCCCCAATTGTTGCTGCTGTATCCAGATGCTGCTGCTGTATCCAGACTGTGTGGCACTAGCACAGACTGGGAAACCTCTCTCTCCATTTCTAATAGAGAAATCCTATCTTCAGCATGACAGCAGTCATCACACCTTGCTCCTGCTTGGCATGCTGGAAATGTTCTGTGTCTCTAGAGGCCCCTTCCAAGCAGTTGGATGATTCTCTGTTTCTGGTAGCTCATTGTGTGTGTATGTATTTATTTTGTAGTTTAATATAGCCCATTTTTTTTTCTATAAACAAAGACTGTTTGGTAAATGTTCAGATGCAGATACACTTACTTGTAGCAATCTCATTAAGTTCTGTGTAGGTCATGAACCAATTAACAAAGAGACTCAATTGGTCTCTTTTATGATCAAGTATTTAAAGTAAGAGGATCCAGAGCTTCAAAGAGAAACTGTTTGGGGGGGGTTAGTTTTAGAAATGCTTCCCCATCTGTTCTACCAAAGAGCAGATTTTTCAGCTTTGTGGAGGATTTCCAATTTGTGCAATTGAACTTCAGCTTTGATTAAAGGCTGTTTTTTTTGTTTGTGTGTGAGTTGTAAGAGCTGAGTGCACAGCTCCTGTAACAGGCCTCGTGCTCTCCCTGAGCATGGGTCTGAGGTATGGCACAGCAGAAGCAAGAGAGCAGGCACTTCATCCTGGGAGAGCTATTAAATCATCTGCCCAGTGTCTGGGGGACAACCTGGGTGCAACACCTGCAGGTCTTGCCTTCAGAGCCCTGCAGTCACTGGTGCAGAGCAGTAAAAGCTCCCCAGACAACATTGCTCTTTACTTTTAGCAGTAGGGAAGGAACAGGAGGAAAAGAAAAAGAACCTTAATAGAAAGAACCATTGGGGTGATCCTTCAGGATATTTGCCATTCCCTGATTGAACTCTAGCCAGGCATGAGCTCATTAGATATCCTAATGGAAGTCTTTGTTCCATTTAATGACACTGTGGAGTATTTTACTTGGGAGGAATCATTTTAAGCTACTCTCATCCTTCTGTGTGTGTGAGCTGAGACCTTTCTGGGTAAAATAACTTTAATTTTTTTTTACGTTGGACGGAGGTGAGGCAGAATCTGGGGGGAAGCAGTTTTGATGTCATCTTAATGGCCCTGAAGTATTTGTCAAGTATTAGCTGAGCTGTTGCCACCGTTTCATTTCCTGTTTGTCTCTGCACACGACTCTGTGTAGCACTCCAGCAGCAGGATCATCTGGTCAGCATACAGCAGCCAGAGGTTACCGCTGAGCAGCTCCCTCTGAACGCATTCCATGGATGACTTCAGCTTGTGCATTCTTGCTCCAATCAAAAAATCATTTCAGCTTCATTCCACTAGCATGTAAAGAAGATGACTGACCTCACAGTTACATTCCCCCTTCTTCCCCTCTCCCCTTTTAACAAAAGATGAATATTTTCAGATTAAAAGCCATAAACTTTGTAATGCTCAACTCTCCAAAATGTATTACCTGTCTTTGTGACTGTAAAGTCAGCTTAAATCCTCTTGTTTCCTGTTCTCCAGCTTGTTAGAAGTGCTGGCTGACCACCTGAATGCTGAAATAGCTGCTGGGACTATCACTTCTAAGCAGGATGCTATGGATTATATCACCTGGACCTATTTCTTCCGTCGACTTATAATGAACCCAACGTGAGTACAAAAGACAAAGGCAGTTCAATCTAGAGGTAACTGGAGAGTAGAGCTGCTCCAGAGGTGATCCCACTGCTGTTGGAGCCTGGGATATTTAGCAGGCTCCAACACAGGAGCATTACTGGCCCACACATGGANCCCCAACTGTCTCAGCCTGTCCTCAGAGCAGAGCTGCTGCAGCCCTCTCAGCATCTTTGTGGCCTCCTCTGGACCAGTTCCTGCACTTCCATGTCCTTCCTGTGCCGTACACAGTATCCTGAAGCTCCCCTCCAGGGATAGGGATTCCACCACCTCCCTGGGTAACCTGTTCCAATTCCTGACCACTCTTGCAGCAAAGAAATTTTTCCTCATCTCCAACCTGACCCTCCCCTGGCACAATTTCAGGCCATTGCCTCTTGTCCTATCCCCCCATAGAGAAGAGACCCACCCCAAGCTCACTCCAACCTCCCTTCAGGTAGCTGTAAGATGCCTTAACAACAGCAGGGAGTCACTGGTCCATGGCTCTCTGCCTGTGAAGGTCCATCAGTTCTGTCATAAACTCAGGACCATTTCCACCATTAGAAGATGGCAGCTGCTGAAGGCTGCAAGCTGAGGACAGTAACCAGAGTTGGTGGCAGCAGTGCAGTGATTGACATAAATCACTGCCGCTGCTTCCCCATGCTTGTTCAGAAGCTAATTCTGCTTTCAGGACTGTAAAGCCTCAGAGAGCACATTTCCTGCCAGCAGGTGGATGCTGTCAGTTCATCCCTTTTTTGTGCATTGTTTCTGGCTGGCAAGTTGGGTGGTTGGGGTNTTTTTTCAGTAGGTTTTTTTTTTCTCTAAATATAAATTCCTTTCTTGGCAGATAACTTTACAATTTAGTTACAACCATAAACTGGCCTTAAGAGAGGGCTGCATCACCATCCCTGAAATAAAGCTCCAGATTATCACATTCCTTTAGGTATTGTAGTTATGATATGTGCCTTTTTTTCTTTTTTAGCTACCACATTGATATGTTCTGCTCAGTGTTCTATAGAAAATCTATGAAAGTTTGGCTTTTTGTAATAAATGAGAGAATAGCTCTCAGCTGTTCCTCTGTGATGAAGTTTACTTTCATTAGGCTGTCCTGGTGAAACCATGTGTGCACTATTTTCAGTGATTGTTATCATCCTGCCTAGCTCCAGCTGGGATGCAGATCATCCTGAGCAGTTCCAGCACTGCAGCCTGCCTTTGCCCCAGCGTTAGTTTGGGTAAATCATGGNCCCCCATTTTCCTTACGCCTGTCACTGTCACTGCCGTATAATCTGCACATAAAGCCCACGGTGCTGTTACAAATGACTCCACAGCACTGACAGTTATAGCAGGACCATTTCGAGGCTGATGAAAAATTTCCCAGGGAGATCTGAGGTCAGGTTTACATAAGCTAAACAGGAAATGATTGCCACCATTCACATTAAATCCTAAATGTTTGGTGTAACTTCATCTACATTTTATGTCCCCGCACGTCTCTCTGGTCTGTCTCAGCTGATGAAATTCCACACTTCCTTAGGTGAGGGAAAGGAGTTGCTTAGATTAGAGAAATAAGTTCATGTTTCACAGTTTGTTGTGCTTGCTAAGCTCTGCAGGGTTTGGGGGGGTTTGAAATAAATCCATTATTTAGAGGACAATAAAAGTTCCTTGGGGGCTTGGGTCGGGGTTTTTTTTTTTTCCCTGGATTATTTAAATTTTACATACTTTGTAAATTTTTATGACACCTAAAGGTTTGTTACTGCCTTTTCCCAGTGGACTACTAATGGAAGTTAGCCTGTCTAGCCCATGTGCTAGATGCTGTTAGGATAAAACTGCCTTTGACTTTGACACCTCTCAGGGGACGAGTAATTGTTGTGTTCAAACAGGCTGTAATTGTGATCCCGCTGGCTTCCTCGGTACGCTTCTGGCTATTAGAATCATTAAACAACTCAGCACCTGTTAACAGCATTGTAAATATTCAACCCTGCTTGTGTGCAGGTTGAGTCCAATATAGGAGAAGGCTTACAGAGCCCAGCCTCATAAATTAGAGCTTCTGACAAGTCAATTATTGTGAAACTGGGCTTCACTGTGAAATAAATGAAATGGTGTGCTGATAAAAGGGGAGGCTGTCTGCTTATGGCAGAGGGGAAATAATGCCTGGATGATTCAATGCAGGGAGCATGAAACTGCATTGTTTTTATTCTTTATCTGTAATTAAATAGTTAGGTAATGTGTGAGTTCCTCTCTGGAGCTCTGCGGCGCAGTTTTTCTCCTCGGAGCATGCCACCATGCAAAATTCACCTCCCATTTATGCCTCTGCATTCAAAACCCTGCCTGATGTCCTGGTAGCTCTCTTCTCACTAATGATTTTAACAGAGGCTTTCTAGATGAATGG
>WBNM01017184.1:29112-75697 GCA_013399055.1 Ramphastos sulfuratus | reverse complement strand
TTGTGGCTGCTCCCTCCCTGGAGGTGTTCAAGGCCAGGTTGGACGAGGCCTTGAGTGACCTGTAGTAGTGGGAGGTGTCCCTGCCATAGCTGGAAATAGATGATCCTTGAGGTCCCTTCCAACCTTACCATTCTATGAGTTTATGATAAGCTTGAGAACAGCATTAGTACAGGGGGAGATGTCTCATAAGACTGAGCTGATGAGCAGCTTCTGCAAGATTCATAGGATCACAGAATGGTTTGGGTTGGAAGGGAACTTAAAGCTCATCCAGTTCCAGCTCCCCCTGCCATGGGCAGACACCTCCCACCAGCACAGCTTGCTCAAGGCCTCATCCAGCCTGGCCTTGAAGACCTCCAGGGAAGGGACATCCACAGCTTCCCTGGGCAACCTGTGCCAGTGTCTCCCCAGGCTCATTGTCAAGAATTTCTTCCTCATCTCAAATGAAGTAAAAGATGGATGATGGAAGCAGAGCTTAGAGCTGTCTGTCTTGCATCAGGGCTCCTTTATTTAAATCTATACAAACATCTCACATCCATGAGGCACAAAGGTAAGTGGCAAATATTGGGGTTGTAGGCAAAACTTATTGCTGGGCAGAAATTGTGAGGTTCTAAATTCATTCATCTTCATTTCATTCTTTCTGATTTTTTTTTTTTTATTATTACTTCTTTTTTCTTCCCTGGAAATACAGTCATGGAACTTGTCCATTTACAGTCTTAAGAGGAATAAGACTCAAAAATACATCATTTAAGGGTCAAAATGTGCCACTGTGAAAGATGGGAAAGATGTGTGAGTGCTGGATGCCATCGTAGCTGACAGATTTCCCTTCCTTTTTATGCAGATGTTGGGTTTCATAATTACTTGTGGAACTGCTTTTCTGCCTTGTTTAAGGTGTAAATTGAAAGTGGGGTAGGGTTTTTTTTTTTCCCCCAGTCTGATGTAGTGTTGAAAAGAATTGCCATTTCCACAGAGTTATTGCCAAGGAGCTTTTTTTTCCCCTTCTCCCTAAACACTGTGCATTAATGAGTTTTCTAATTATGGCAGTTGCTTCACACCTCTATTGTTAACCAATGACATTGCATCTGCCTTGCTCCACTGGTGCCCTCCTCCTCCTTAGTGAAGCATTTAGCAGTTTTGGCCATGGGGAATTGCATGGCATGGGGTAAGTAGTCTAATTAGGTATAAGTGAAAATCCTCAGGGAAAAGGATATTTAAAAAGTAATTTGAAGAATCTCTTAATGATGCTGGAACTGAAAGCTGTAGCTGCAGTTCCAACAGGACCTGTTATCCCTGCAAAACATCATTATAATTGGGATTGTTCTGCTGAGCACTCAGTTCTGAGCACTCAGCTGTAACATTTGGAGTTTTCAGCTGTGTTATTTGAGTGTCCAAAACGTTTCTCAAATGCAGCTGCAGGGTTCTGTAGATGTCACACGTGGGTCTTGCTGTTGCTGTTGTTGGCTTTGTTCATAATCATGCAAACCTTTAGATATTTACAAGTTGTCTGATGTAAGAAAAGAAGGCAGATGTGAGTGATGCTCACAAGTTGTGCTGCTGTGGGGTTGAAATGGGATCTATCAGATCCAAGCTTTGACCAAATTGTCAGTGTGCAACTGGAAAAGGAGCAAAAGTTTGAAACAAAACCAGGGAAAAAGGCAAAAATGCATTCAAGAACTCAGAAATATGTGATTATATCAAGGGGTTTTAATCTATTAGAGAAGAGCAGATTTTAGATTGGATGTGAGGAACAAGTTCTGCACCAGGAGGCTGCTGGAACACTGCTATAGCTTTGCCCAGGGAGGGTGGTTGAGGCCCCACTCCTGGACATATTGAAGAGGAGGCTGGACAGGGCTCTGGGCAACCTGACCTAGTGGAGGATGTCCCTGCTGAGTGCAGGGGGTTGGACTGGATGAGCTTTGGAGGTCTCCTCCAAACCATTCTGCAATTCTGTGATTCTATGCTGAAGGGATTCTGAGGTTTGGATGGATGTTTTGCCCTGCTGGTGGGAGTGTTCAGAACTCAGGATCATTCACCACTGTGTTATACTGATGAATCTCTGCATTTTGAGTCACCTTAATTCCAGCTTGCTGATGGGTCTCCAAAAAGTCACTTGATAGCAGGATTTGTGTCCAGTTAGTAGTCAGAACCATCCACAGTCAGGGAATCCTGGAATGGTTTAGGTTGGAAGGGACCTGAGAGCTCATCTCCAACCTCCCCACCATGGGCAGGGACACCTCTCAACCTGACTCAACTGCCCAGGGAGGAGGCAGCCACAGCCTCAGGGTAGTCTTCTCCAGCATCTGTTCTTTGGTTTGTCTGATCACCTGCCAGCACTCTGCAGGATCAGGTGGACCTTTTTCAGCATGGTTTAGGGGTTGCAGTATCCATGACAGGAACAGGATGGTGGCAGATCACAGAATCACAGCAACACTCAGGTTGGCAAAGCCCCTCAGGAGCACCAAGTCCAACCTATAACCCTACTTACTCTGCAAGATTCACCCTGAACCATATCCCTAAGCACCACATCCAAACAGATGGGAACTGCCCCCCAGTCATGGTAGAACTACACAGTAAAAAGTGATCCAAAGAGCCCCCTCACACCTCCCCTTGCCTCTCAGTAACCCAGGATGTTCCATCTGTCCTGGGTTTGCAGTTGGCAGACAAAGTTCAGGTTGAATTGCTTTTGTAGCTGCCTTGTGCTAATGGACCTGTGACTTTTCTGAGAGGCTTTCCCACAGAGCTTTGTTTAAAACTTTGCTGGCCATGCTTCAGGCAGGAGTGATGCAGGTGCTCTCCAGGACTGCTGAGGTATGGTGCTCCTTGCATTAAGTGTTATTGATGAGAAAGTGTTCATGAATTATTAGTGCCAGGCTGGATTTCCCTGAGGCACCTGAAGGCTGTTTCTCTTCATTCCAAAAGTGGGGTGCAGAGATTAGCTCAGAGAGCTGGGTGAAAAAAAAAGCAGTGAGGGATACTTTGGAGTAATTTTTGCCTTGAGCAACCTGATCTAGTGGAAGGTGTTGCTGTCCCTGGTATTCCAACCAGGGAGGTGGGAACTGGATGATCTTTGAGGTCACTCCCAACCCAAACCACTCCATGCATCTGTGAAATCAGAGCAGTCACAATGACCCTGCTGATGAATTTGCACAGAACTCAACTCACTGCCACCAGCTCAGCCTCACTGCCAGAAGCATTTTTCTCTGTCAGCAGAGAAGGTACTGCTCAGAACTATTAAGTTCTATTTTGTAGCTTGTTCCCTGGTTGAAACAGACATTTCAGGCTAAGGATTGGTTTGGCTGCAATGATCACATCACACAAGACTGATGTCCAGCAGATATTGTTCCTTTAGCATAGTAGGACATAAGAGGATTACTGCCCAGTCCTTAATGAAGTATCTGACACTTGTATTTTCCTATTTACATTTAGATTCTTTCTTTGTCTCATTCTTTTATTTCCTTTTTCCTGGTGGAACCTGGCTGGCTTGGGAAGGTTGAATTTTATTTTAACTGTTGCTGTTCTGTATTATCACAGCTGAGCTTTTCAGGCAAGCTCCTGTTATTTGCCTGGTATTTACAAGGTGCTTTATTTCACACTTAGGTAGCTCATGCTGCCTGTAATGGTAGAAGAAACTGCAGCTGGGTGGGTTCTTGCTACCAAAAGGCCTTTCCCTAGCACGTGGAAAAGTTCATCTAGATGTGTGTGAGTTTGGGCTGGCACAGTGAGCTCGCTTGTAGAGAGCAAACAGCTGCAGGTTAGCCTTGTTTCTGCATGAGTGCCAGCCAGGCATCCAGCAGGGCACTGGAAGTGTCTGTGAAAACTGTCAAATGAGGCACTTTTCTCTGTAATGTTATCTGGGCTACTGCTTGAATGCAGCTCTCCTGAAGTTAGAGGAGGTCATTGTCCTATCTCCCACGACAGAGTCACATCAGGCATCACCAATTTGGTTGGGCTGTCCTCCTGCCAACTGTCCACTGCCTTTCCTTTCTGCCTTGCAGTGGAAGGCTGGCAAGCCAGCAGGACCTATTCAGACTGCTGCTTTTCAGAAAGAGGAACTCAGGTCTGTTCCTCTCACCTTAGAGGGGGAGAAAATAGCTAAAAATCCTCTCAGAACAGGCCTGTGAAGTCACTCTCCTGTCCAGCTGAAGGCATGCCACTGTCTGCTCCCATTCCTGTAGCACCTGTGAGCATCTCTGCTTACAAAATGCTCTGAAGTGCAACTGATGCATACAACATCAAGACATTTTATCTTAAACATACTGAATCCCAATATGAGAGGTTAATGAGAAGAATTCCAACTGTTTCATCCTTTGCTTAAGGCAGCCAGCAAATGCAAGCAGCACAAGGTGTAGCTAACAGCTTCTTTTTGCCTTTGTATATGATTGTCTTAGTATTTACTGTATGCAGTCATAGAAGATGCTAATTTTCTACTGCTTCTTCAGCTATAAGAATGCCTGTTTGCTTTCTCTTGATCCACACAGAACAGATGGATGCTTGACTGCCTGCTAATCCACAGCTGGAATGGTTTCAACGGTTTCCACGTTGCTGGGTTAGAGTGGCTTTTCTAGTGGACTGAGAGGGCAGCAAGAGAGGGATATCATTATTCATCAGTATCCCAGTGGGATCACTGCCAGCAGAGATTAATTTTTTCTGTTATGCTTGTAAAACAAGCTCAGGTGGAGTCTCTAATCCTCGGGGCACGGGTGGCAGATCAAGAAAGATGCTACAAAGCTAGTTAATTTTCAGATTCTAGGGGAAACAGAAGCTCTGTTAGATGTATAAATACATGATTGCAAATTTAAGTAGCTCAAATCCAAATGGGATCTTCCTAGACATCTGGTACTGAAAATCTCTGCTTTCTTTGTCTTTTAAAAGAAGTTCTTAAAACTTTACACCAGAGGCAAAATATCTGCAGCTCTCCTAATCAGCAGTTCTCTTCCCATGTATTTCTTTTTTAACACAGCTCTTTACCAGACACTTTAGATGAATGCCTCTCTTTACAGGTAGAAAAGAGCTGGCCTAGCTGTGAAGGAGCACTGACTTGCCAGCATCCTGACACACTGGTGTGCAGTGAACATCACTAAGAAAAATGATCCCTTGCCTTTCAAAGGGGTTAGATCTGCCCTGGTATGGCATATGCCCTGCTATGTCCCACACAAGAAGGGGGATGTTCTGCTAGGGCCAGGTGTGGCACAAGGACCTTTTTGCTGTGTTACTCCCTGTACCAGGCCTCTGGCCATGCAGGACAGAAGTGCTGATAGAACCTCCTCAAACCCAACACACCAAAACACTGACACTGCTTATTTGCTGGAAAGGCTTCCTGTGATTTTCCTTTTACTGACTTCTTTTGTTTCCTCAGTGTCTTCCAGCCCTGCATCCCCTTGTAGGGGATCCTCAGGGCAGGGTGTCAGCTCTTCCAGCCAGGTTAATCCACACAGCTACACTGGAGTGGAGCTGTGCCAGTTTTTATCAGCAGGGAGCTGCCCTCACTGAAATGTGCTTGCAGCAGCTGCCACTTCCTCTTACAGCAGTGGGGTTTGGTTTATTATTACATTAAACTATTTTCACTTCAAAGTGAGACCAGTAGCATTGGCTTGCTGAGAAGACATTGTCTGTGTAGGCACCTTCCAAGTTTCCCATCTCTTCCTGCCAGTTCATTTTGCTGTTGTGTTGCTCTGGGCTTGAGCCTGCCTTGCCCAGAGGCTGCCAGGCGTCCCAGCAGGTGATGACAGGTACTCAGCTTTGTGTTCTCTTTTGTCTCTGGTCACAGAGCAGTCTAGATCCAGAATTTAATCTGGTACAGAAATGCAGTGGTTTGGATTTGTGGCTCCCCACTAGGGGAGCTGCCGCAGGTCAGCAAATCTGAGATGTGGTTTTCAGCACAGAGCTGTTCCAGCTCGCATCAACATCTACACTGTGCATGGGCTGCAGCTCACGTGAAGAACTGGTAGCTCTGACTCCTGTCTCCATGCAGGGCAGCAGTAACTAAATGCAGAGATCTGTTCACTTCTTCTCTGGGCCTGGGCTCTGCACTGGAGATCCCAGTGGAGGATGAAAGCCAAGGATGGAAAATGAGTGATTGCTTTCCTAGGGAAAGCTGTGTGCCAAGATCTGCTGTTCCAGCTTTTATTGCTATCATCACCTCAGGCAGCAGCTGAGCCAGCTGATTCAGATGTGGAGAAACATCCTAATGGGACCAAAGGAGATGCCTCATGACAATCAGGCTTCTGAATGGCCACTCAGAGACATTTTCCCATCTCGCTGTTAGCACTTAACTGAGTCCCTGCACTGGAAAGCTTTGTGTGGGGGCAGTACAATCATTGTCAGTACAGCCAAACCCAGATGGGTTTCAATCTCTCCTGTAATACTCAAAGATTCATAGAATGGTCTGGGTTGGTAAGGACCTTGAAGATCCTGTGATCTGGTATAGGAGATCCTGCTCTGGCAGGGGGTTGGACTGGATGAGCTTTGGAGGTCCCTTCCAGCCCCTGACATTCTGTGATTCTATGATCATCCAGTTCCAGCCCCCTGCCATGGGCAGGGACACCTCCCACCAGCCCAGGTTGCTCAGGGCCTCATTCAAATTAGCCTTGAACCCCGCCAGGGAGGGGCATCCACAACCTCCCTGGGCAACCTGTGCCAGTGTCTCACCCCCCTCACTGGAAAGAATTCCTTCCTAATCTCCAGTCTCAATCTGCCCTCCTCAAGCTTCAATCCATTCCCCCTCACCCTGTCACTCCCAGCCCTTGTCAAAAGTCTCTCCCCAGCTCTCCTGTAGCCCCCTTCAGATATCAGAAGGCTGCTTTTAGGTCTTCCGGGAGCCTTCTCTTCTCCAGGCTGGACCCCCCCAACTCTTGCAGCCTGATATGACTTGAGCTCAAAGGAGAAGAGAGTTGTGGGTGCCTGCCCCATCCAAGTGTTAAGGGTTTGCATAAAGAAGTGATGATAACACATTCAAAGTGTTCTCATGGAAGTAATAGGAGAAGTCAGGCCTCTTGGAGAGGTGGAAATCTCCACTGTGCCCTTTCCAGTGATAAAATGCAATAATTCTCCCACCTCGCTGTAATTCACTTTATAAATGGAATTTATCCCATCCCATTTATATTTATTTGCTCCTCCTAGGTGAATAATGCATATGTGCTACCAGTTGCAGATGCTTGCTCTTATTTTTGTCCTACTTCAGTCTTCTTTTGCATTAATTTCCCCTTAAATTGTGCAAGCATTGCAGGCTTACTTAGAATCAATAATTTAACTTAACCTGAGGATGAACTAAAGCCACCTCTGTGGAAGTTGTACAGACTTAATACTGTGGAAGTCTCTACCCATCTGGGGGGGGAATGCATGTGTCATGGGGATGGTTTTTATTAGGACTGCCCAACACTGGAGCCCTGAGTTATGATGGTGATCAGAAACTTTGTGAAATATGGGCTGTGCTAGTGGGGACTTCAAACCATGAATTCATTGCTTGCTTTAATATGTTTGAGTCAAGTATGCAGTTCAAAAAGGAAGTGTCCTAGAAGTCTGCCTTTTGCCATGTGGTAAACCAATCACAGTGGTTGTGTTATCTGTCACTGTGTCTTCCTGCAGGCTGATAGCTCTGCTTGGGACACTGCAGGAAAATAAAGGGGAAATTGTCTTTCAAGTTGGTATCAGAATCTTCAGAGCTCTTTTTCCATGTCAAATTCTTGGCCTCCTCCCTCTTGCACTGTGCCAGCATGCTGGCACTCGCTTTTAGCAGCTCCATGCTGAAGCAGAGGTCTGCAGTTTAACTTCAGAAGCACTTTAGAAGTTGCCAGATCTGCCAGGTCACTCTCTGCCACTGGTAGCTAATATTGCTGACCTCCTCTTGCTCTGTGCACAGTGGCAAAGGTCTCTCAGACTCCTGACCTCTGGTCATCAGGAATGTCATCAGGAGTTTGTAGTTTGGATGTTTTAAGTAAGAGGTGAACTTGTGAAATCTAAACCCTCCAGGGTGTTTTTAAGTGATCACTCAACTGTTTCATTGCCCTCCCTTGTGCTTTTTATGATGGCTGCAGTGGGACAGTTGGTGCTGGTTATCATACGCAGCTATTTAAAAGCAAAAATCCAACCCTTGTCTGCTTCAAGGGAGAACTGTGAGTGTACAATGAGTTCTGAGTCCTCTACTCACTAACCTGAGAGCTTGGAAGGAACTGCAAGAACTTTTCCAATTGGATTTTCTCAGAAACTCTGTTTGTAGGTCCTGTTGCTGACATACAGATAGAAGTCAATTTATTTTTTTTTTAAAAATAATAGATTTCCATCATTGCATGTTGCTGGCTTTACAGCTTTATCTCTTTGACTTCTCATGTTCAGCTGGAAATTTCCAGTGCCTGCTCTGGTAAGTCTTAAAACTAGAGGCAGAGGCTAGGTTAGCCCAACCTCACTGTTTGGTTTCTACCTAGTTAGCTGGGTTCACTTTGCTATTTTAATTCCTTGCTTTTTTGCCTTTTCCCCCTTTGGTTTTCCTTTTTTCCTTTTTCTTTTTTTTTTCTTTTTCCTTTTTTTTTTTTAAACAAAAATATTTTACCTATACAAATACTGTAATTAGATGATGAATATAAATATTAGTATTTGTTGCAGAAAGACACTGAACAGCCCTCAGCCCTTGGATGCTGCTCCCTACATGTACCTATCTTCCTCTTGTCATTTTACCAAGAGCAGAGAGTGGAGAACACTCACACAGCACCAGAGAAGTGGCAGAATCCTTTCCCAGTACCCAAGCTGAAGTGGACAGTCAGGGGAGGCAGAGTTCTAGTGCAAGGCACCAATGCCACAGAGGGAGACTCTTTTCCACTGTCCAAAGATTGTGGCCCTGACTCCTCTGTGCCCTGCAGCCCAGGGGCTGGCACAGGGCTGTGCTTTTCCTGCCTTTCCTTCTGCCTGCCACCAACCCTGAAAGGAAGGGGTGGGGAGGCCCCCGTGGGGAAGGAGGTGCTCTGCAGGGCTGGCTCTGATACAGAACCACAGAATCATTAAGGTTGGAAAAGACCTCTAAGGTCACAGAGTCCACCAAGCTGGTGACATTTGGCTGCATTGCCACAAACACATGAGGCTGACAGGGAGAGGTGTTCCAAGCTATGTGAAGGCAAAATGGCTTGTTTGGGAGTGGGTCCTGTGCTGGACTCCAGTGTCATGCAGTAAATCTAATCCTGACAAATGTGGGTTTCTTCTTTTGCATCACATTAGGCAGTCAGGAAGATCTCTGCACAACTGCAGCCTGCTCTGTTGCTTAGCAGGGCCTGCCAGGGTGCCCCAACAACCTGGACCATCACTTCTGTAAAGTTTGTTTTCAAAGGGTGTTCAAACATGTGTAGAGCAGAGTGAGCAAGCTCCCTGTGCCAGTGTCTGCTGGCTGCCATGGGGCTCCCAGGCTACACATCTCCATTTTATGCAGCAGCTTCCTAAGCTGGGCTTTGCTTCTTTTTGTCTATAGCTTGGGCCTTGAANTGGGAGGTGTCCCTGCCTATGGCAGGGGGTTGGAACTGGCTGAGCTTTGAGGTCCCTTCCAACCTTACCATTCTATGGGTTGTGTTTATTGTTAAAACCTGTAGCTAGTCATATATGTTTAGAACTGGCTTTAACTGGGATTTTGTCCTAGGCCTTTTATATCTGAGAGTAAAAGGAGCACCTAAACATTTTAAACTTTGGAAGATTGAATTATGCCCCATAAAAGTGAGACCAAAGCATCTCCATTTATAGGCTGCCAATAACCTCCTTAAAATAGGAGTTTATGATGGAATCACTAACACAGATACCATTTTCACAGCAGTAATTCTAGCAAGTACTTCACCAGTTCCAGTTTTCAATTTACTTTTTCAGATGAGCTGAAAAACAACTTTAAAGCCTGTGGTCAATTTGGGGTTTTTTGGTTTTTTTCTTCTTTTCCTTTTTATTTTCCAGCACCTTTTTCTCTCACATTTATTTGTCCTCTGAAGGTAACTGCAAGCTTCCTTCTGTTCCAGCTGCCTGCCAGGGCACATCTGGGGCATGGGCAAAGAAAGAGGAACTTCAGCAGTTTATTCCTATTCCTTTTAACACAGTTAACAGTGCAAGGGAGACTTTTGTCAGCACGTGAGTAGAGATAGGTAGCAGCCTTCCAGTACCTGAAAGGGACCTACAGGAAAGCTGGGAAGGGACTTTTTACAAGGGCTTGTAGTGATGGGACAAGGAGGACAGATTGAGACTGGAGATGAAGAAGAAATTCTTGACAGTGAGGCTGGGGAGACACTGGCACAGGTTGCTCAGGGAGGTTGTGAAGCACAGAATGTGATCTGTGGATTCTGTGCTTCTGTGCTCCACAACCTCCCTGGAGGTGTTCAAGGCCAGGTTGGATGAGGCCTTGAGCAACCTGGGCTGGTGGGAGGTGTCCCTGGTTATGGCAGGGGGTTGGAACTGGCTAAACTTTGAGGTCCCTTCCAACCATTCTGTGAATCTATAGATAGGTAGGGAGGGAGAGGGGGAGAGAGAGAGATGGATGGGTAGATAGCTGAATGGCAGGCAGGTAGGTAGGTAGCTGGATAGGAAGGTGGATGGGTAGATAGGTAGGTAGCTGTACAATAGAGAGATGGAGAGCAAGCACTAATTTCCAGTGTCATTAAGTACAGCAGTTCAAGCATCCTCAAAGGACAACTCAGGACTTGTGACTCGGTTCCAAGTCACTATTACTCCAGCCCCTAGCTGCTCCCAAACTCCAGTGCTGGTCACTTCTCTGTTCTGGCCATGCTGCTTTTCTCTGTCCTGCCCTAAGGGTACCAGGGATCACCCAACCGAGGACAGTTGCAAAATGCCTTAGAGATGGGAGTGAGCTGCTTCCTGCTCACTGCAGCAGGCTGGGAGGGACAGCTCAGGACGCTGCACCGAAACCCTCTGCAGCACTTCCTAGAGTGCAGCAAAGACAGAAGCCAAATGCATCATCTTGTTGAGCTTGTGTTTGCTGCCCAGTGACTTAGACATCAGATCTGCTGTTTTGCCTTGTAAATCAATTTCATATTGGCACACCTTGGAACTTCTGCTAGCAGAGAGCTAACAATTCCTGCAGGACATATTATTGGTGTTAATGGCAGTTTGGCTGCAAATCCTACCCCACCCCCACTCCCACATTTATTCATTGCAGCTTCTTTTTAAGTTTTCATTGTGTGCACAAATGTGTGATCTTTGCAGTCCCTCAGCATGTACACAGAACACCAGAACTCTATGTAATTTAAACCAAGGCTCAGGCAAAGAGGATGTTTTTGTTAGCTAAAAATGCTCTTCACCTCTTCTCCCTTTTTATGACTCTGGTAGTTACTTTTACTACTCTTTTATGGCAAGATATTTTTTTATGCTTTGGCTTAACAACTGTTAATTTTGGTTTCAATTTTTCTAATACTTGTTTCTTCCCATATCAGAAGCTTAGAGCAGAGCACACTGCAGGTTTGTTAAGGCTGAAAATCTGACGTGTTTGGGTCTGCAGTCAGTTCTAAGGTAGTTTCAATAACAGTGCTAAAGAAAAGACTCAGCTCTGGAATGTGAGAAACTATTTTTGGTTTGTGTTAGGCCCTCATTGTTACAAATTAATCAACTGCTCTTTAAAGTCTAGAACTCATTAACTTTGTGCTTTGTACTGTTCCCATGACTGAGCTGAACTTAAAATATTCGAGCTTGCTTCAGCTGCTCTCCTCGATCCCATTTCTGTGCTCCACCAGTATCCTCTTCTCTTTTGTACACAGGTGGCAAGATGTGGTTGAGGATTTAAATGCTTCAGAAGGTTTGTCTGTGGTCTAGGTGTTAGCCATGGCAGGAGCTTTCTGTGTCTCGCCATACAGCAGCCAAACCTTTTGTGTGTAGAAAGAAAACCTCATTTTTTTTAAACCCCTTGGCCACTGCAGAGCATAGTCCTCGTCATGATGGATACCTCACTTCAATTTTAGTTCTGTCAGGCTCCTCAAATGCCTCACAGCAGCAGAGGACTGCAAAATACGTCATTTAAAAGGGGATGAGTTGTTTACTCTTAGAATAATTAGAACCATTCAAACAAAGGGCGATGATCAGCTGCGAGTTCAGAGCACAATGCTGCAGGCAGGACTCTTAAGGTGATTCTGTGGCTGAGACAGAATTCAATTATCAGAGCAGCCCTTTGGCCTTGTAAAATATAACTGCTGAGTTTATGCAGGTCTGTGTGTGACATTTCTCACTGCCAAGGCAAGTTACTGTCTCCTGCATGACCCTGCAGCATTCGTGGGGTGAAAGGGAGGTTTGAGAGGACTCTGACACCCTGGAAATGACTCCGTGGTCTCTGTGCCCAAAATCAGACACTGCTGGAAAAGTCCCTCACAGACCTGCAGAAAAGAGAGGGAGGAGATGACTCCAAGTGCAACAAATCCCTGCTTAGCTCCTGCTGTGCTCCAAGGTGCACTTAACCCTGTGGGTGCTTGTGAACATGTCCCCACCCAGGCTGCTCTGGTCCTGATTTAACGGAGCAGGGGAAAGTGAGAAACGCTCAGCAGTGCTTGGGGGTTAACTGTAAAGTCTGTGTGAAGTTTCTTGACCTCAGGATGAAGATTAATGATTGATAGGTGATTGGATGTGTCTCCTCAGCCATGGAAGGAAGGATGGGACTCAGATGCAAGGCACTGAAAAATATGTGCTGTGTCTTGTGAGGAATAGTTGAGGCTGTAGTCTTGGCAGGACAGATTGAGATTCACAATGGAAAAGAAAAGTAAAATGAAAAATTATTGAGTGAACAGCAGGGCCCATCTGAGGTGCTCACAAAGGATGTTTCTTTATTCTGTCTTTTCTTGTGCAACCTGAAAACAGTAGCAGGGGGTTACAAGCAGAGTTCATCACCGAGCTGTCAGTCACTGTCAGTGAACATTTTGCAGTGGGAGATGTCTTTATTCAAGGACAGCTGGGCAAATCAGAGAAACAGATTTGCAGTTAGTAGTCTGTCCAGCCTACACTAAGCAAACAAGGACAGGGCAGACGTACTGGCCTCTCACATAAAAATATAATGGACTCTGCTGACCCCAGTGCCCTCCATTCAGCTTCATTCTCAGCTGTATAAAAGCTTCACTACCCGTTCTCAATTTCCTTTAATTACCTACATGATGCAGATAAGAAAATGAACCTCACTTACTTACAGTCAATGATCACAAACAGGAAATTAAGTAGGCAAGTTGTTTAAAATAAGCAGAGTGGTTTGGAGGTAAATAAAACGTGCTGGGGAAGAATTAGGGAAAACACATTTTCAGGAGCACCAATTGGTCTGGAGTGACTTGGCTTGATCCTGCTTCTTTCAGCTACTTTAAGCTGCCAAGCAAAACTAAGTCAGAAATCTCCTCGGTAAATATTCTTTAAAGCATCTTTGAAGGAGAAGCCAGTTAAATAAAGAGAGTGAAGCAAACATGCAGCCTTCTATAGGCCTTCAAAAGAGTGTGACCTGAGGTGCAGAGAATAAATGGCCATGGTTTTCACAAGAGATCTAGGAGAGACATCCAGGATTAAGCAGCAGTTGTCTGTAGTCAGGCTCCGCTTCTAAGCTGCAGTCCAGATATGAAATAAATTAATGGCATCCTGATTTTCCTTCCAAAATCTTCCCTTCTCCAACTGCTACCTTTTTGGTTTTCATCTATATCACAGTTCAGGTGCTGCTTTGGTTTCTTCTGCTTTGAAGAGAAGAGAAAATTTTGTGCTGCCAGTTTTGAAGGGGTGAAAAGCAGCTAAATGCCTGGGCTAGGGAATTGCCAGAACAGGTTTTATGCTGAAGGAGTGGATCCAGCACTTTGCAAGTCCCATTGGGTGTTCTAAAACTGCCACTTTGCTTTCCATGCCCCTGCACTGGGTGCTGTGGTGAGTGTTTTATTAATGTGGATTTGCAAGAAGCCTGACTGGAGGTTGAAGACTGAAATGCATAATATTGGATCTGTGGTTTAAGAAGACTCTAAAACCCTAAACACTTTAATCTACTAAGCTCATGGTTCAGAAGAGATTGCCCTTCAGGCTACCCAAATGGCTTTTTAGTTCAGACACTTTCCTTAAGGTACAGGTGGAAATGGTGTCACATATTGTAAAACTCTTCTCTTACTTGGAAGTTTTAGAATCATAGAATAGTTTTGGCTGGAGAAGCCCTCTAAGGAAGCTCCTTCTCATTGCACACAGAAGAGATAAGCAGACATGCACAAGAGGAATTTGTGGAGGAAAAAAATTACCAATTGAGCCACAGCATTGACTCTTCAGCCCAAATTAGAGTCCTGAGGATGCTTCTGTTGATTTTTCTTTCTTTCAGATACAGTGATTTCCCTGGCAGAAGAATGAGCATCTCTGCTCTGGCTGCTAGAACAGTTCTTGCTCTGGCTACCAGAACAGGATTTCTCTTCTCAGCCCCAAGGATGTTGCTATATTTGGATTGCCTGTTGGTGTGCAGCTCCTTTCTGCAACAGGAAGGAAGTTCTTAGTTTCATTTGCCATGCATGGTATTAGTCCCACTCGGGAGCACAGGGGACACTTCTCAGCACCTACTCACAGCTTTGCTCCTTGCTTTGATCGCTGATTGCCCTCTGCTTACGCACTGGAAGTGTGCTGGGAAAGAGCCTTACCTGAGCTGCCTCAAACCCTCTGTCTTTTGAGTGCTAGAAGTGGAAACCCTGACAACTGACAATGTGAATTCTTGACTGGTTTATAGCTGACCTTGCAATGTTTGTGTGAACCAGCCAGGCTGGGGTGTCTGTAGAAGGTAATCTCAAATACTGAGTTCATCCAACAAATGTGATTACTTCACTGCTTTTGGTTTCTTTTCCTCTAATGTTAAAATCAGCTGTGTGTGTGGGCAAAACAAACTAAAAATTAAGATCTATGATTGTGTGAATGTTTGTGAATATTCTGCTAGCTCTTGTTTTTCTCTCACATGATTCTCACAAGTCAGGACACTTCCTAAACGTGACCATGCTGCTGTTCTGACAGTGGAATCTGCCTCGTGTAAACAAAAGGCATATCCTCTTCATGGCTCAGTAAGAAACAGTAGTTGTCCTGAGGTTGATTCCAGTGGCTCATGTCTTCTTTTTCTTTGTTAAAGAGTGCTGAGGAGTATGCAGATCTGCCTGTCAGACACAATGAAGATCAGATGAACAGCGACCTGGCAAAGCTGCTTCCAGTCGAAGTCAATCCCCACTCCTTTGACAGCTCCCACACAAAAACTCATCTCCTGCTGCAAGCCCACTTCAGCCATGCCATGCTGCCCTGTCCAGACTATGCAACTGACACAAAGACAGTGCTGGACCAAGCCATCAGGATATGTCAGGTACAGTGCTGCATTTCTATGGCTAACTCCTGTGCTGGTGATGTTTTGAACAGAGGAAAACCTGAAGGATGCTTGCTGGTACCACACAGTGTGGTAGGACTGTGTTAGGGACCTCTGTGCTGGGGAGGTGGTACCTCTGTGCTGGGGAGGTGGCACCTCTGTGGTAGGGAGGTGATACCTCTTTTTGTTTTTTTTTTTAATCCTGTTGCTACATAAGAAGTGTTTCAGGAGCAATAATCACTCAGGAAATAATAAAACCTCTAAAATATTCAGTAGGTGCTTTAAGTTGAAGTAGAGCTGAGAAGGATCCCATTCCATACTGTGTCTTGGTAAGCCTTCACTTAATCGTTACACAACTTTAGATGTAGTCAACTTCAAATAATTGAAAGTTCCTCTTTAAACTAAAAAAGAAAAGGAAGGCCCATGCAAGCATCTCTGTATTTTGAAGCTGGTGCATGGTTTACATCTCTGGGGAGAATATTTGTTCCATCTTATTAGTCACACTCTCCAGAGGGAGGTTAAAGTTCCCAGAATCTAAGCAATGGGCAGGGTTACACTTTCAATCCTGGTTGTTACCTTTTTCCCTAGCCCTGACCTGCTGATGAACTCTGGGTCAACAGAGGTGGAAGAAAAAAAAAAAAAAAAGAAGTTAGTTGTGAGAAAAGGAACTGAAGCATTGCAGGATCCATCGCCGAGCGCGTTCAGCGCTGCTGTTCTCTTGGGTAGGAACAGGCACCACCAAAGGGGACTTCAGCAGGAACTGGGCTCTGAGATGTGTTGAACTTTTGTTTATTTACTTACAAAGTGCTTTGCTGTTGAGGTTGTAGAGCTAACCTCCAAACTGTGACCTGAACACAAACTGTTAGCTTTGCTGGTGGGTGTGTGGCTGACAGAGGTCCCCTGTTGGCACCGATGGTCTGCTGCTGCAGCCTCCAGATTGCTGGGGCAAGTGCTTGCAGCTCAGTGTGCAGCAGCCTGCAGCCCAGCAACCCTGCTCAGCACATCTGCCCCCTACAGCTTCTGGACACCTCCACTCACCTGTTCTTTCCTAGATAAACAGAATGGGTTGGGTCGGAAGGGACCTTGCAGCTCATCCAGTTCCAACTCCCCGCCATGGGCAGGGACACCTCCCACTGGTCCTGGGTGCTGGAGGCCTCATCCAGCCTGGCCCTGAACGTGTTCAGCAAAGAGGTATCCACATCCTCCTGGGCAGCCTGCTCCTGTCACTCTTATCCCAAGTACAGCTCTGCTGGTTTGAGGCTAATTGGAATATTTTAATTTAAAAAATTAGATGCTAGGCTGTGAAAAGCAAACAGTGCTGATGCCTGCTGCACTCATAGGCTTGCTGAGATGTATGAAAGCAGAGACACAAACACAGATAACAGAGAGTCTCTCTCTGGGAGCTGCTGTGTCTGCTGCCTTCTGCTGTTAACCCAACCAAACACTCTGCTTCTAACCCCCCTTGCCCAGCCTCCAAACTCACCTTGCACATAAGGCAGACCCTGGGGTAAGGCAGAGGGGTGGGAAGAAGGTGGAAGGGTGGTTGGGAGCCCCTCCTGGGGACACTGATTTCTGGGAGGGGAATTGTGTTTCTGTATTCCCTTTAACTTGTATATCTCTCTATATTCCTGTCTGTTGTGTATATCTCTGCTTGTACATTGTGCTGAGCTGTAAATAGAGCTTCAGTCCTTAACTTCCAGCTGGCTGAGTCTAATCTGGGGGATTTTCATGGAGTGGGGGGCAGGGAACCCCCAAACAATCACACCAGCAGAATGCAGGTTCTCTCCAAGCCCAGCTCTCTGCATGAGAAGCTCCCTCACAAGCCAACCCATTCTCTGGTCGCTTTTGCTGAGGACAGAGAGGGAGGTGGCAGCAAGATGGTGCTGAGCACTCCAGGAGCTGCTCAGAAGTCAAATACTTCTCCACTTCTTGCAGAAGACTATGAAAAAATAAAAATTCTAGTGAAATGCTTTCTGTGATATGCTCACAGGCTGCAATTATTAAGGCCCCACCTCTTTCCCTACCTCTGACTTGAGAATATGTGCAGCAGAGTCAATCTAATCTCTTTTCTGCCTTCCTTGTCAAGCCTTACATTTGGTGACTGTGTATTCAGCGCTCACTTCCTCCTCTGCAGCCCTGAGACTGTGGCCTATATTTGCATTAATTGAAATGGATAATTGAGGCAGTAATGCTGCCAGTCTGGGATCCAGCAGGGCAGCCTCTGCTCAGCAATGATGTGGCAGTGGTTGGCTTTGCTCTGGGATTGGCCACAAGCCTCCACTTGTGCTATAATCGTTGATACAATATTTTAATATTGCCAGGAGCAGAACTGCTGTGGAACTCAGCCTTAACCTCTGAGAAGTGTTTACCCATGGAGGTGTTAAATGCATCTCAGTAGGGTGGCTGTGCACTGAGGAGAGGGTGGACATGAAGGCAGATTCCAAAGCTTGGTTTGCACAGGGAATGTGCACACCCCTGAGGCAAGGACCTCCTGCTGCTGTCACTACAGCTCTGCCTTTCCCATCATGTTCCTCCTTCACAGAATCTAATTTTTGGGTTGGAAAGGACCCTCAAAGCTCATCTTGGCCATCCCCCTTGCAGTCAGTGGGGACACCTCCAGCTAGAGCAGGCTGCCCAGGGCCACATAGAATGGTTTAGGTTGGAAGGGACCTCAAAGTTCAGCCAGTTCCAACCCCCTGCCATAGGCAGGGACATCTCCCACCAGCCCAGGTTGCTCAAGGTCTCATCCAGCCTGGCCTTGGACACCTCCAGGGAGGTTGTGGAGCACAGAAGCACAGAATGTGATCTGTGATCATATTCTGTGCTTCTGTGCTCCACAACCTCCCTGGGCAACCTGTGCCAGTGTCTCACCACCCTCCCTGCAAAGAACTTCTTCCTAACATCCACTTTCAATCTCCCCTCTGCCAGTTCGAACCCATTCCTTCTCCTCCTGTCATTGCAAGACTTTGTCAATAGTCCCTCCCCAGCCCTCCTGATACTGGAAGGCCACTCCAAGGTCTCCTGGAAGCCTTCTCCTCTCCAGGCTGCAGAGCCCCAACTCTCTCAGCCTGACCTCACAGCAGAGCTGCTGCAGCTCTCTGAGCATCTTGGTGGCCTCCTCTGGACTCATCCATTGTCATCTTGGATGTCTCCAGGAATGGGGCCTCAGCCATGTCCCTGGGCAACCATTTCCAGTATTTCACCACTCACTGTGCAGAACTTCCTCCTGATGTCCAACCTAAATCTCCTCTGCTCCACCTTCAAACCATTGCCTCTGGTCCTATCGCCTCAGGCACTTCTGAACAGTCCCTCCTCAGTCTTCCTGTAGGTCCCCTTCAGATACTCAAATGCTGCTCTGTGCTCTCCCCAGAGCTTTCTCTGCTCCAGGCTGCTCAGCCCCAGTTACTTCAGCCTGTCTTGGTAGGAGAGGTGCTGCAGCAGCTGTCCAACACTGGGCAGTAGAGCTCACTCCCAGTACCAGCCAGCACGGCTGGTGCTGGGTGTGTTGGGATCACTCCCTGCCTGTGTGTGTGTTTTCCAGGGGGGTGTGTGGCAGAAGGGAGGGTCACCCCTCTGCCAGTGGTGCTGGGGGCTTTTGCTAGCTGCAGATACCTGGTGAGCATCTTGGTGCCAGGTTAATGATGATTTGGTGCTGCTTGGATATAATCCCTCCCCCACCCATGACAAACCTTTTCCCAGTTGGGGCTGGAGGAAATGAGTAATGCTTAACCCATTTGTGTGATCAATTCACTTAAGCAGCTACTGTGAAATGTTAATCACAACTTTAATTTGTACTGCATTAGCATTTTGATTAACTTGTAGGCTTGCTAGCACACTTGAAGCACTTTTACTCATAGTTACAGCTCGGAAATGACTTTTTGATTAATTAAGTTTGTTAGACAGCAGCTGAGCTTCCTGAATGCTAACCTTATGGGGCTAAAAGTTCAGGAGAAAGTTACTGGGAAGAACTGTTGCCACTGGAAAGGATTCTTGTGAATGTACTCCAACATTTCTAATTGTTGACAAAACATTGCATTGCTGCTTTGGAACAGGCTGGGAAGAGGGCAGCTTTATCATGGGCGAGAGGCTGCCTGTTCTTGGTGGGTTGGGTAGGTTTCTGTCAGGTTTGGAAGCATTGCCAGGCTTGTTTAGGGCAGGATACTGGGATTTCTTGCCAAGAGAATTTTACCCAAAACATGTCATTGTGTTTGCAGTCCCCTGGCACAGGAGAGAACAGCAATTTATTAACTAATAATCTGAAAATAAATTGGATATTGGAACTCAGCAAGTTCTGATCACCTTGGGTTGTGCCCTGCCAAGCCTGCACTGCTGTAGCTGCTTTTACCTCTGTAATGCTCTATACTTACCTTTGTAATTCAGTAAGAACCCAAGGGCTGCACTCCACTAAGTGCAGACAGTTTTGTCCTGCCCCTGGTTCTGGTCATACTAATAATGGTGCTGTGGAGGCTAAGGGATGAATACAGGGACAGGACTCTCACAAAGCAACTAGGAAGGTCATCATTTGCATACATCAGGGAGACCTTTATGGAGATGGGAGAATGAAGAATTAGTCTCTCATAGTGGGCAGCAGAGCATATGGAAAAGGGAGCTGAATGTGCTTGTGGAAAAAGAGAAGGGAAGGGGGATGCAGAGGGCAGTACAAAAAGAGTGCCTCCTGAATAGGATTCATGGCATCTTATCTCTGATAAAGTACAAGGGGGAGTGGAGGTGGTCTGCAGGCTGAAGCCATACAGCTGTGTGAGTCTGATTTAATTGATCTGAGAACTCCTGTCCCTCCCCAGATCAAAACAGTCCTCATTTCTGAGAAGGAGCCTCGGACTACAGAGGTTCTGTAGATCCATAGGATGCTTTGGATTGGAAGGGACCTTAAAGATCATCTGGATGCCTGCTCTACCAACCCATAACAGACCTTAAACCCCCTCTGTAAGACTTCTCCAGATAAATCCCAACCTTTCAAGTCAGTTGTTCGTGGGGTACAGAACTGAAGCATCGTAATGGTGATTTATATAAAAACATGAAATCTACTGCAGGGCTTGCCTGAACATCTGGAAAGCTCTTTTGTTTGCATTAGTGTGAGCTCCAGACACATCTGGAGCCTAATATTGCATATTGGAAGGCTTCTTCCATTTGAAGCATCTGCAAGGAAGAGTTATTGCTGTAAATGCAGAGTTTTCAGGGAAATGGGTGAAGAACATTCATTTGGCATATTACTGTCTATAAATATTTGTCATTAGCTGCATTTAGAGACCATTCTATTTATTTTAGTAGATTTCATAGAATCATAGAATGATCTGTGTTGGAAGGGACCTCCAAAGGTCATCCAGTCCAACCCCCTGCACTCAGCAGGGACATCCTCCACTAGAGCAGCTTGCTCAGAGCCTTTTCCAGCCTCACCTTGAGTATCTCCAGGCATGGGGCCTCAACCACCTCCCTGGGCAACCTGATGCAGTGCTCCAGCAGCCTCCTGGTGCAGAACTTGTTCCTCTCATCCAATCTCAATCTGCTCTGCTCTAGCTTGAAGTCTTTGCTCCTTGTCCTGTCCCTGCAGGCCTTTGCAAACAGTCCCTCTGTAGCCTTCTTGTAGCCCCTCCAGGTACTGGGAGGCTGCTCTAAGGTCTGCCCGGAGCCTTCTCCTCTCCAGGCTGCTGAACCCCAACTCCCTCAGCCTGTCCTCATAGCAGAGCTGCTGCAGCCCTCTTGATCATTTTTGTGACCCTCCTCTGGACCCTCTCCATCAGGTTCATGTCCTTCCTCTGCTGAGGGCTCCAGAGCTGGACCCAGCACCAGAGACTGAAGTCTAATGCTAGACAACAGGACTTGGCATGCAGCAAAGCCAAGAGTGAGGATGTTTAGAGTCCTTTGCATTGGAACACAATGCACCATAAATTCAGATGCAACGCCCAGCCAGCTTTAACTGTGGAATAACAGCCTCTGAAGTGTTTTACACAGATGAATTCTTTTAAACACTTATTGCCTTCCCCAAAGCATCCCTGCAGAATAAGGCTTGTATTAGTTTAGCTGAGGATGTGCTGGATTTACATTACCTGAACTTTCAAGTCTAAGGTGAATGTCATCCTGCTTAGAGGGCTGTATACATTAATGTGGCAGCCCTCAGTTTCCCAGATGGAGGTGCTCCAGAATGTGTCAAAAGCTGTGAGGCACTGGCACAAAAGAAAAAGAAAATGAAGCTTTTCAGAGTGGGTAAACTTGAGCCAGGGAACTCACCCTCAAGTTTCAGCCTCCAGCCACAGAGTCACTGCCAGCAGTACCCTCACCAGTTGGCTTTTAGCTGGGTGATCACAGATGGGCTTCCCAGCTTAGGTTACCTTGGGCTCCTTAGCCTCTGCACCCACAGCATTGTTCCTTTAGCTTCAGCATCATTTTCTTTAACTGTAATGTAGCCACAAAATGCTGACATTTATATTTGCAGCATTTACAACAGGGTTTGCATTTACAGCCTTTCAGTCCAAATGCTTGCTGCATCCAGAGTTGTGTGAGAGGTGATTTGAAGCAGAAGAAGAAATTATTCCAAGCAGTGTGCAGTCTGTGCTAATCAGATGCAAGCTCCTTCATTTGAACACTTCAGTAACTTATCATAAAGGCAAAAAGCTGTTGAAGTCATTTGAGCAGATCAGAATCATAGCATCATAGATTCATGGAATCATAGAATCATGAAATCATGGAATCATAAAATCATAGAGTCATAGAATCAGGGTTGGAAGGGACCACAAGGACCATCCAGTTCCAACCCCCCTGCATGGGCAGGGACACCTCACACTAGATCAGGCTGTCCAGAACCTCATCCAGCCTGGCCTTAAACACCTCCAGGGATGGGTCCTCAACCACCTCCCTGGGCGACCTGTTCCAGGCTCTCACCCCTCTCATGCTGAAGAACTTCCTCCTCACCTCAGCTGGGTGTACAGACTACTCCTCTGCCACCTGCCCAGTCCTAGTGAGAGTGAGCCACAGTACCTGGCTTACAAATGAAAGATGTGGAAGTAACACCAAAAAAAAATAATGCCCAAACTTTGCCAACAGCTGCTGAAATGCAAGACACTGCAGTTGCTAGACAGATCTGCTGGGTGGGGGTGTGAGGGAGGCAGATGTGTTTCACAGAATCACAGAATGGTAAGGTTGGAAGGGACCTCAAAGACCATCTAGTTCCAACCCCCTGCCATAGACAGGGACACCTCCTAATACAGGTCACCCAAGGCCTCATCCAACCTGGTTTGTTCTGGAGCAGTTATTTAGTGTCTATTGTTTTCTCTGTGATGAGACTTGGCCTGTGTTGGCAGGAAATTGTGAGGCTAGAAAGGCAGATGACCAATTTGTGCCATTTTTTGGCTCTCCATCTGTCCCAGTCTCATCAACTTTACAATGCTTAGAAATTGCTTCCTTCTTTGCAAGACACAGGTTGAAAAGCCACCAATTCTAGAAAGTGATGCTGGTTTGCACTTACAAACAACAGCAAACCAAGCAAGCAGCAGGTGGAGGAACTGTTAATCAGCAGCTAAGGTAAATATTAGATGCTTGCACACTTTTCTTTCCTCTCTTCTGCGCTTTGCTTAGCTGCTCCTTTTCATATAGCTGGTTTGGAGGTAATGGAGTGACTCAGTTTGTCACCTTGAGTATTTAGAGGCATTTGAGTGAGCATTTGAGTAAGTCTCAAGCCTCTGTGTGTTTTACACTTAGGGGGAAGCAAAACGTGTGCAGGTTTCCAAGGCAGCAGCTGAAACCAGCCAACTTCACCATTGTTCTGACTTCTTCACAATGTCACTGGCTTGGATTTCACATCCAGATAGAGATGCTGTGAATAAATTCTATGGGTGAAGAAGCAGAAAATAAGGAGGAAAAGAGGATTTGCCATGTGGATTCATTATAACAATGTGGAACTCAGAGCCTCACACACACAGGCTTTCCTTACTCCCTACGGGATGTCTGTCTGGAGGCCTCTAGCAATTTCTAGGAGATTTTCTGTGTGAAAGGATCCTCCAGTTAATTTCAGTGCATAGCTTGGGTTAGATTTATCTTTCTCTTACGTCCTCTCTCTTCCTTTCCCCTTTTCAGACCTCAGTTAAAAGAGGGCTGGGGGTAGGGGAGTAGATTTGAAAACAGAAAGAGGAAGAAGACAATGAGAGCAGTGTTTTGTGGCAATACCACTGCTTCGTGCTGCCTGAAAATGGAACTTGCTTGTGGAACAGACAGGAGAGCTGCCAGCCATTATCCCTCACGTGGCACTGAGGGAAATGATGCTCCAGGCTGTACCAGAACAGCAGGAAGGAAAGGACAAGACTCAGGTAGTGCAGGAAAGGAGAGGGACTCCACATTGTCTCAGCCACACACCCAGAGACATGGGCTGCAGCCTGGGGAGGGCTTCAGCATGCTTTAAAGTGTGGGAGCAGGCAAAGAGAGACTCACCTGGCAAGTCTGAAAGGTGGACTTCACTCAGGTGCATGCTGAGAACAGCTCCCTCTCTAGCTGACTAAAAAGCATGTTGGACCAGCACATAAACCTTCAGGCCACGAAGCTGCTCCTTTCGGATGTGATTTTTGGGTTTTTACCTGATTTTGTTTTCTGTTAGGCAAAAAAATTAAGGCCACAAAGCTGCTCCTTTCAGATGTGATTTTTGGTTTTTATTTACCTGATTTTGTTTTCTGTTAGGCAAAAGAATAAGGCAATTTTATTTTCTCTTGGGCAAAAAAATAAGGCCATGAAGCTGCTCCTCTCAGGTGTGATTTTTGGTTTTTACCTGATTTTATGTTCTATTAGGTAAAAAAATAAGGCCACAAAGCTACTCCTTTCAAATGTGATTTTTAACCTAATTTTATTTTCTCTTAGGCAAAAAAAATAAGGCCACGAAGCTGCTCCTTTCAGGTGTGATTTTTAACCTGATTTCATTTTCTATTAAACAAAAAAAAATAAGGCCACAAAGCTACTCCTTTCAGGTGTGATTTTAACCTGATTTTGTGTTCTGTTAGGCAAAAACATAAGGCCACAAAGCTGCTCCTTTCAGGTGTGATTTTAACTTGATTTTGTATTCTATTAGGTAAAAAAATAAGGCCACAAAGCTGCTCCTTTCAGGTGTGGAGTCTAACCTGATTTTATTTTCTATTAGGCAAACAAATAATCCTACCTGGAAATCACCTTGGTGAGCCACAGTGAAAAGGCAGGAAGATGTTGTGCCGCCAGGTGCTTATTCTTAGGGTGGTTGAGAACATTCTCAGGCTGTTGCAGGGTACCATGGCTCTTCCCTCCAAGCAGCCAAGTTAAATGTTAAACCTTGCTCTTTATGAGCTGGGAGGCACTTTATCCACAACTGGTGAGAAATGAGACAACATTTGTGCAATGCAGGCTTAGGCGTTCGATATTTTTCTAAGCGCCTCTGATCTTATCGCCCCCGAGCTGGAATCAAACCTGTTGGAATTGCTTTGTAAACTGCTAAAATAAACTGTGTGGCTGGGCCAGGACGGGGGCTGCCTTGTGTCTTTAAACTCAGTATTTCTCCAGAATCAGTGTGATTTAATTGAAATAGCTCTGCGTGTGTAAACAACTCCTTTGTTTAAAGAAGATTTCACTGTTTAGTTTGCCTTAAGTAAATGCTGCCTTTTGTTTGGCTGTAAAACATTTGATTAAATGTAAAGACTTTCCATAGACAGCTTCTCCTCATTGCACCACTGGCTGGAAAAGAAGTTGAAACCACGCAGGTATCTGCTGGCTGAGGAAGTGTCAAGCAATATCATTTGTCCTTAAATGAAAAACTGCCCTGGAAACATCTTCAGCCCAGTCCTAAAATCCCAGTGCAGCTCTCCTAATACCCAGAAGATGGTCTTTAAAGTGTGGGAGCTGTTCAGCATAGCAGCCTCCTTTCTTACTTTCTTTACAAAACATTTTCTAGTGCTTTGGATCAAATTCTTTATTTCCCACCCAGCAAACCACTTTTTACTGAGCTGGAGGACCCACAGTTTATTGTGACTCCAAGAAAAGAAGCAAGACAACTAATATTAGCACATCCTTTTCTTCAGCAGCTGATAGGCTTCTGTAAATGGCAATAATTAACATGCTCCAGATAGAATAAAAATTGTGCTATATACTAAAAAAAAAAAAAAATGTATTGACTGTAAAAAGTAATAATTACTTTAACGTGGTCCAGATAGGATAAAAACTGTGCTATATACTCCAAAAAAAAGTATTGGCTATAAAAAAGAGAAACAAATAGTGATGATGCTCGGGGTCCCCTGCAGCCTGGCACTCTGTGATCCCTCTTGCCCCAGCTCCACAGCTGAGCTTGCCTGCTCTCTGTGTGTTTCCTTTGACCAGGCAATGCTGGATGTCACAGCACACCACGGCTGGCTGGTGACTGCTCTCAACATCACCAACCTGGTGCAGATGGTGGTCCAGGGCAGGTGGATCCATGACTCTTCCCTGCTCACTTTGCCCAATGTAGAACTGCACCACCTCTACCTGTTCCGGTAGGTAACTCTCCTAAGCCTTTGCAGTGTCATTCCCCTCCTTACCGCTGATTGTCTCTAAGTGTGGTTGTGCCTGAGGGTGTTTACTGATGCACCAGGAGCAGAACTCATGCATCACACAATCACAGAATGGTCTGGGTTGGAAGGGGCCTCCAAAGGTCATCTGCTCCAACCCCCTCTGCAGTCAGCAGAGGCATCCTCAACTAGATCAGGTTGCCCAGAGCCTTGTCAAGCCTCACCCTGAATAAAATTCTTCCTCAGGGATCACAGGCTCAGAGGATGTTAGGGGTTGGAAGGGACCTCCAAAGGTCTTCAAGTCCAACCTCCCTGCCAGAGCAGGAGCAGAGAATCCAGTGCAGGTCACACAGGAGCACATCCAGACAGGGCGGGGAAGTCTCCAGAGAAGGAGACTCCACAACCTCTCTGGGCAGCCTGTGCCAGCACTGTGTCACCCTTACAGTTAAGAAGATGTTCTCCCAAATGGAGTTTCTGTGTTTGTTTTCAATATTCATTGATTAATTAACCCCCTTAGGTAATGTTGAGAGTTAAGATTCCAGACAAATTAACAGGAGGAAGAGTTCCAACTCTTAACTCTGTGTATTAATTATCTCTTTGTTTTCATCCATTTTTAAAGCACATTAGTATCTGTCTTAGCACCACAGGTAATGCACAGCTCTCTAGATGCCTGGACGATGCAGTACTTAATGCTACCCAGACCTCATAACAGAAGCCACCATCAAGTTTTAGCAGCAAAACAACTGAAAACAAATGTTTGCTTTCCCTCCCCGTGCATATGTTTTGCTGTCTGTGTCAGGAAGTGGAGCCAAGGCAAAAGGAAGAGTGTGCATGGAGGTTACCAAGGACCTATCGAGTGTCTTCCCGAACTAATGGCTGCCTGTGAAGGAAAGGAGAATGTTTTTGCTTCCATCGTGGGCAGCGAGTTGCAAGCAGCACAGGTTTCACAGGTAATGCTTCCTCCCCCTGGCCCTTAGCAGTGGGACTGGGGAAGAAGAGCGGTTGGGGAAAGAAATCCTCTCCTCATTTCCCTTCAGCAAATACCATCTGATGTCCTGTATAAAGTGCAACACATTCATTGCTCTAATTTGCAGGTGCTGCTGACTTCACAAAGGTTCTTCTCTGCCTGCCTTCTGAATATTATTTTCACTTATTCCCTCCTAACCAGTAACAGAGTCTGGTTTATGGCTGATTTGAGCACATCCCTTTGCTCTAAAGATGCTTCTCTGGGTCATTCAATCTGCTGAGTGTTATCCACCTTTTCCTAGCAGGAGGAATACATGCATTGCAAATGTCAGCACAGCTGCTTGCTGAAGTGCTCTGTCAAACACCATTTTTTCCTGAGACACCTTTAGTAAAAGATCCAGCACTCATTGCCTATTGGAAACCAAAAGGGAAAAAACAAAGGCAGAGGAGAAATTCACAGGGGAAAGGCAAACCAAAAAAGCTGTTCCAAAATGTTGGTGCTGCTAGAGCCTTATTGCCAGTTTGATTTTCCAGCCATTCCCAGCAAAGCACAGCTCTCAGTTCTGCAGCATTCACCATGTGCTAAAGCCTATTGATTTCAAATAAGTGTACAGAAGATGGGAAGCTCCAAAAGCCACATTTCAGCTGTGGGTTGGTTGTGTTTGAATATGTAAAAGCACAGCAATATGTCCTGCGTTTGACTGTTCAGCTTCAGCTAAACCTTTTTACTGGTCTGCAAACAGTCAGAAAAGTGCTTAAATGTCTGCAGCAGACATCTGCATTTGTAGCTAAATTAACATCAAAATTCTGAATTAAGGGAATGCATGGAGATCAAAACAAGGCTTCCCTGGACAACAGCTTTCTAACACAATACACATTGATCCCAGTCCAACTTCGAGCCGCGAGGAGAAAAAAAATAGAACATTGTCATAATTAGTTCAGGGAGAACTCAGAAGTAAACTTAGTTAATTTATTTGCATAAATTGCCATTCTGTTATCTTTAAAAGCAAATGCAAATTGGCTCTGTCTGATATGATGATGGTTATTTGGCTCAAAAGTGCTTCAATTTGCGTAGCAATCTGGTGGCGTCTCCGCAGTGAGGCGATTCCAGGTAACATACAAATCCTGAATTATTCCAGAAATTAGTATGTTTAAAGCATCAATTTAAGTGCTAATTGCAGTAGTAATGAGAAAAAGCAGTACTACTGTGAGATTTGCATCTACTGCCCCATCAGTATGCCTGGAACGGCTGCTGACTGGCAGAGGATTTGGCTGCTAATTAAATAATTGTATGCATGGCAGTGTTCTCGTCTGATTCAATAGATGAAGATTAATCCTCAGATAAATATGTTTGGCTGGTATCAACCTCTCTTAGCAGCTTCTTCCAAAATAGCTTGTGTGTATCTGGTGTCTCCGCTCACACTGTGAGTGACTCTCTGCCTCCCCAGCTCTGTTTGTAAATACAGATGCAGAGAGGAGAGGAAAACAGAATCTTAGCATCAGACAAGCACAAAGTTTCCTTTCCTTCTGTTGGGAAAGGCAAAGCCACAGCAGTGTTACCACTGCAGATGTGAGATCTCACTGCCAGTATTTTATATTCTTTATGGCTTTTTTAGGGAACAAAAAACCCTATTAGAATCCCTTGCACAGAGTGAAAATTCAGATTGAAACGGCCCTTGGAGCGTCTTCGTGTAGAAAGTCTTCCAGTGCACACTTAGGGGCCAACCAGGAAAAAAATCCTCACCTTCAGGATACATTTTTCTTTCAAGCAAAAAAATCTTAAGTTTCCAGAGTTTAAGCCTTAGCCTTGTGGCACCAAACCTGAACAAAGTCAAATTAAGTGGGAAGAGCACCACCAGATTGCCAAAACTGCTCTTTCCCTACCAAACCTTTTGCTCCTCCCTTAACAGTGTATTGAATCTATATCTTAAACCTGTTACAAGCATGAAGCTGCTAAATTAAAGTGCTGGAGCTTTGCATCATCATTATGGTGTTTAAGGATCATTTGGATGTGGTGCTTATGGCTATGGTTTAAGGTGAATCTTGCAGAGTAGGGTTCTAGGTTGGACTTGGTGATCCTGAGGGGCTTTGCCAATCTGGGTGTTGCTGTGATTCTGTGATCAGTTTGAAGTAGCTTGGAAAAGGAAGAAATTGTCACATTTGGAAAGAAGGGAATGTCCTTTAAGCAGGTTGGTAATTAATTTTTAAATAGCAGCTCTTGAAGCTGCTCCTGGATTTGGAATATTAGGCTAAGTCCTGGAGAGACAGATTATTGGCAAAAATGCTAATGATGTTATCAGAGGGTTCAGGAAGAATTTCTCATGTGATTGTGGTTTGAATCTCTGGCTTTGGTAGGTAAATATATGTGTGTATAGCATGTGTGTGCATGCAGGCTTTGGGCATGTTGGCTTCTTTAAAAGGGGATGATTGATATGTTTAAAAGGAGGTGATACAGACTTGTGTCATCATCCTGTACAGCAAAAAAAAACCCAGGAAAACAGTCCAGAAACAACCAAGTGATGTGGGAGCCTGAGTTTAATTTGCCCAAAGTTAGTTACAGTCCTAAGCCTCACTGAAAGGCTGTTGGGCTTTAAGAGCTGACAGCCTCAGTTTGAATTTCTAGCTGATTGTTTTCTGACAGCCTCAATTGGAACTTGTAGCTGATTGTTTTCTGACAGCCTCAATTGGAACTTGTAGCTGATTGTTTTCTGTTAGGTTTCCTGTCCTTTCTCAGCTGAGGCACCAGCAAGAGCAGCAGTGCAACTCATCAGCATCCCCTGCTTTTGCCCTGCAGCTCCTGAGGGCTCACAGCTGGCCCTGCCCAGCTTCTCCACTGAGCAGACACAGCTGTTCATGCAGCACACACAAGAGGGAAAAGAGAGATTAGTTTCTAGCCTAAATGGGGTTTCTCATTTGCTGCAGCCAGGCTCTGGTGCAGCCATTTTAATCCGGCCTAAGTCAGCACTGCCGCTGGAATGGGCAGCCCTGCCCTCTCCGTGCCACTTTCACCTCTCCTGACCCGGCTCCCTGCACAGCTGCACAACCCCTGGGGCTGGTTCTGGCAAGGAGATGGGAACCAGCATCTGGAGAGAAGGGAAGGAGGGATCATACCAACCCTCTCACTGGCGCTCCAAATGACCTGTGGCCAAGCAGCTTGTGCCAGCGTGGCAGGAGGCTGGACCACATCTCTCAGTGGCACAGAGGGTTCATGTCCGTTCAGAGCACTGACAGCATTGCAGAACTTGCTCCCACAAGCAGCCTTTAAGCTGTCTCAGGCCATGCTGTCACCAAACTGACTCGCAAGCTGGTCCAGCCAGCTGCACCATCACAGCACACAGCACGTCGGGGATGGGGAAGGGGACAGCCAGCTGGTGGGAGAGCGCTGGAGAGAGGGACAGCAGCAGTCCCTGCAGCAGTCTGCTCTCAGGTCTGCTCTCTCTGGCTGTGCTGTCCCTGCCCAGGTGTCCCCAGCAGCATGAGTCACCATGCTGATGTCACCACAGCACAGACTGAGCTGTTATTAGGGCTCTGGATCTTGTAGCACAGAGAAAGCCATCAGCAGCACACCAAGCACCATGTCAGCACCAGGAGGTCTCCAGAAGCACAAAAAAGAAAATCTAGTTTAGCCTTTTTCCAGATCAAACTGCTGCTTTTCCTTGTCTGACAGACCAAAATGAGAGCTACATGGGGCTGCACTTTCAGGGTGCCTTGTTAAGGTCGAAGAGAGCCTCCTGTTCAGCTACACAAACCATGAATCATAGCAGAGCTGCTCTAGCCCTTGGATCACTTTGTCCAGACCTGCTCCAACAGCTCCGTGTCCTTCTCATGATGGGGGCACCAGAGCTGGATGCAGTGTTTGAGGTGGCTCTCAGCAGAGCAAAGGGCAGAATCCCCTCTCCTGCCCTGCTGGCCACACTCCTGGCTGCAGCCCTGTGCCTCTAACACAAACAGTTCTCCATACAGGGGTGAGTGAAAGCTGAGGGCTTCTGAGCTGCAGCAGTGCATGAGAAACCACAGAGACGTCAGATTCCTCGGGAGGGCTGTGGGAGGGAGGGTTGTGAAGATCAGTGCAGGAAAACCTTACAGAGAAGAAAACCCAGGGACAGCTCCGGGTGTGCAGCCCAACTTTTGGTTAATTATCTGAACTGATCCTCTGAACTCTCTGAGGTTTGCCCATCGTTAATTAGCACTGCAGCGACTTGTTCTTTATGGATTATGCTAAGGAAGTTTAATTTAAAACTTAATTATACTAGTTTTTAAGTGGCTTACAGGGAAAAAATACTTTAATCGGGAGTGGGAAGGAATTGTTCCTGCGCTGGCAGAGCGGCAGTCTTGGCAGGGCACGCGCAGCCTGCTCGAGGACTTGCCTGTTTGTTTTATTTGCCTAGAAGGAAGTGGAGTAGGAGGTTAATGAAAAGTATTTTATGCTTGTGCTTGAGAGTCCTACAATTACACATATGATATTCTAGGAGATAACAAAAACCTGAGTCATGTAGAATAAATAGGTTGAGTGCAGGCTGAGCTGTTACTGTTGCGGCGACAGCGATGGCAGAGATTGCCTGAGGTAATCCACAGGGATCTGGGTTTGTTTTTCTTTTTCCACAGGCTTGGAATTTCTTGTGTCGTTTGCCAATCCTGACCATCAGCCTGAGCATCAAGGGCTGCTGGGATGACCAGGCTCAGGCACAGAGCGAGGTGCCTGTCCCTTCTTCAGCCACAGACGACAGAAGGTGGCTCCAGCTCCATGCTGACCAAGAGTATGTGCTCCAGATCAACCTGCAGAGAACCCAGATGGGCTACCAGGTACAGCAGCTTCTCATGGCCTTCCTAACTGCACAAGTTCTGATAATCCCTTTACAGCATCAACAATGCTTTATACAGCATAACAGGGGTTATGGCTTCACTATTATGGGCAGTTTCATTACTGTGGGCAGTGACTGGCTTGAGAGCAGCCCTGAGGAGGGGGACTTGGGGGTGCTGGTGCATGAAAAGCTCAGTGTGAGCTGTCAGTGTGCTCTGGCAGCCCAGAGAGCAACCAGAGCCTGAGCTTCAGCAAGAGCATTGTGGGCAGCAGGGCCAGGGCAGTGATCCTGCCCCTCTGCTTCCCACTGCTTAGACCCCACCTAGAGTACTGCATCCAGTGCTGGAGCCCCTGGGACAAGAGGGATGTGGAGGTCCTGAAAGGTGTCCAGAGAAGGGCCACGAGGATGCTCGGAGGGCTGGAGCTGCTCTGCTGTGAGGAGAGACTGAGGCAGTTGGGGCTGTGCAGGCTGGAGAGGAGAAGGCTCCCAGTTGACCTTCTTGTGGCCTTGCAGGATCTGAAGGGGCTACAAGAAAGCTGGGGAAGGGCTCTTTAGGCTCTCAGGTAGTGATAGGACTGGGAGGAATGGAACCAAGCTAGAAATGGGTAGATTCAGACTGGATGTTAGAAAGAAGTTGTTCAGCATGAGGGTGGTGAGAGCCTGGCAGGGGTTGCCCAGGGAGGTGCTGGAAGCCTCATCCCTGGAGGTGTTTAAGGCCAGGCTGGATGAGGCTGTGGCCAGCCTGATCTAGTGTGAGGTGTCCCTGGGCATGGCAGGGGGGTTGGAACTGGCTGATCCTTGTGGTCCTTCTCGACCCTGACTGATTCTATGATTCTATGATTCTGTAAATTAGCAACACTCTCAAAGCCTTTCCTGTGTTGGTAATGAACTCCCAACCCCCAATCTATGGCTCAGTATTTTCAGCAATTTCAGTCACCCTGTTTGTCCTGCCAGTTACCAACAGAGCCTTCCCCTAGCCAGGAGCCATGGCGCAGAAGGGAGCAGGAGCATTTCACGCAGCGATCGCTCTTTTATACACCTCTCCTGGAATTTGATCCCTCTTTTGTAAGGAACAGCTGGATCAAACTGTTTCTGAAGCTGCATTGCTGTGGTAGTGCTCTTTTTTCCTGCTTTATAAATCTTAGGTAAAAGCTTTCCAGCTCCAGCACGTGGAGTGAATGATGATGGAGTGTGCAGCGCTGCGTCTTCAGCCGTCAGCAGCAAAGTCACTGTCTTAAAGAATCACTGAAATAATCTTGCCTTGTGCTGCATCAGCCTCCAGTAAAGACTTCAAGTGCTGTTTCTGTCTTTATATTAATCTTGAACAGTACTGTTCAGCCTCATTTAAAGGCACTAGGTTTACAATTAACCCTTCTGCAGAGAACAGAGCTTGGAATCTATTGAATCACAAAAAGGGAACAGGATTTCCATTCAGGGTTTGAGAGCTTACAAAGGAATCACAAAATTGTTTGGGTTGGAAGGGACCTTAAGGACCATCCGGTTCCAATCCACTGCCAGGGGCAGGAACACCTCCCGCCAGCCCAGGTTGCTCAAGGCCTCGTCCAGCCTGGCCTTGAACACCTCCAGGCATGGGGCACCCACAGCCTCCCTGGGCAACCTGTGCCAGTGTCACCACCCTCACTATCAGGAATTTCTTCCTAATCTCCAGTCTCAATCTGCTCCCCTCAAGCTTCAATCCATTCCCTCTCACCCTGTCACTCCCAGCCCTTGTCAAAAGTGCCTCCCCAGCTCTCCTGTAGTCCCCTCCAGGTACTGGAAGGCTTCTGTAAGGTCTCCCCAGAGCTTTCTCTTCTCCAGGCAGCACAGCCCCAACTCAAGTGCAATAGCATCTCATGTTCTGGGGTTTTCTCTGTGGACTGTGATTTTATGGTTTGTTTTTTCTAAACCCTTTATCTAGAGATACATGAAAATGTTTCAGTCTGGCTAAGTTCCAACCTTGCACAGCAATTCGCAGCCAGGCGACTCTGACGCGGTTTTGCTTTCAAGGCAGGGGATGCCATTCTGAGAAGGTGGCTTCTGATTTTACTGAGCTGCTTCTTTTGCCCAACAGGGAAAGCAAGACAGCAAAGCAGTGGCTCCTCGATTCCCCAAGGTGAAGGATGAAGGCTGGTTCCTGATACTGGGAGAGGTGGATAAGAGAGAGCTGATTGCCCTGAAGAGAACTGGCTACGTCAGAAATCGAAGCACTGTGTCGGTCGCCTTTTATACCCCAGAAACCCCTGGAAAGTAAGAGATTTGCAAACGAGGTTCTCCTAATCATTAGTTCATCCAGGGAGCCAAGGCCTCCTTTCCAAACTGATGGCTTTGCTTGTTGTGTTTCAGGTGTATCTACACTTTGTATCTGATGAGCGACAGCTACCTTGGCCTGGACCAGCAGTACGACATCTACCTGAACATCTCTCCGGCCAGGACGCCAGCACAGGCCCCAGCAGAGGTGTCAGATGCTCTGAGTCACCTGGCTCTGAAGTAAGGCCACCTGCAAAGTCCACTCAAAAGAACTGCTCTTGCAGCTGAGACATCTGCACACCCAAAAAAGAAATGCCTTAGTGGAACCAACTTCAAACCTCAAAACAACTGGAAAGTTGGAAGTGACTACTGTATTGGCTCTGGTCAGGCAGAGTCAGCCACGGTGGCCTTACTCCTTTCTGAGGATTTGTCTGTCCTTGCTTCATCTCTTTCCTTTCAGGAGTCAGTCATGTCCTTAACTGCGTTTTGAGATGTCAAAATAAAACAGAGAACTGTGTTGGAATTCATGCAAATTCAGGGCTGTAGTCTTCATTTGGCAAAGTGTTCTGCAGCCTGTGTGTTCGTGGAGTTTAAGGAGTCAACTTTTGTTAATATATAGGAAACAAACACAAAGTTGCATCAAAGAAGTGCTGATCACACACACATTATCTTCCCCAAGCCTAGACTATGCTTTTCCACCATCTGAGGCCCTCCAGAAACCTGGTTTTAGGCAACATCTGACTAAGAAACCAGCCAGGCNGGACAAGCTCTTGAGTGACCTGTGCTAGTGGGAGGTGTCCCTGCCTATGGCAGAGGGTTGGAACTGGCTGAGCTTTGAGGTCCCTTCCAACCTTACCATTCTGTGATTCTAAGTGTCTGCAGAAAGGTTCATCCCCAGAGTTAACTTCAGCCATTGCTCTCTTGGCCATGAAGCACTGCTGGGGCCGTGGCAGGCAAATGAGAGCTTCAGAACAGATTCCTTTCAATGTAGGTATAGAATAGCAAATTCAGATATTCCACACAACAGTTGTCAGGCCCCACACATGCACTAGACTGGGTCATGGCACAGAAGGATAAAACTCCACATTCTGCAGATCGTAAATCAGTCAGGGTGGCTGCAGGGAGGACCCCCATAGGACTGGGTTACCTTCCAGCTGCCCACCAGGGCATTCCCCTCTGCATTCAGCACTGTGAGAACCAAGCTGCTGCTCTGCCTCAGCTGGAGCCCCTTGTGTTGGGTTTCCAAGTGCTGAACGTGGAGATCTCATCACATTAAAAAATAGGCAGTGCTGGTTTGGTCCTGCATGGGTCCTTGGGCAGGTCAATGCACTCCCAAACAATTCAGCCTCTTCCTGAAGTCACTTGATTTTTTGGAACAAAAAAAAAATCATCTGAAAGCAGCTTGCCTAAGCACACCTTTGAGGCTAAATCATTTTGCTTCAGGCATCAAAACAAAAAAAGAATCTGGGATCTATACTAATTTAAAAAAAATGTTAGACCTATGTTAAACTAATTAAAAAAAAATCTTAGACCTATGTAAACTAAACTAATTTTAAAAAATCTTAGACCTATGTAAACTAATCAAAAAAAATCTTAGACCTATGTTAAAAAATTTTTTAAAATCTTAGACCTATGTTGAACTATTTAAAAAAATCTTAGACCTATGTTAAAAAAAATTAATTGTATCTATATAAGAAAAAAATATTGGACCTACATCTAAAAAAATATTGGTTCTATATTGAAGAATATTATTGGATCTATATTAAAAATTATTAGATCTATATTAAAAATTATTAGATCCATATTAAAAATTATTAGATCTATATTAAAAGTGTTTGATCCATATTTAGGTTATTATTGACTCTATATTCAAATAATTTTTAGATCTATATTCAAGTAAGTATTAGAGCTGTATTTAAATAGTCATTTGATCTAGATTTAAATAATTATTTGACCTATATTTAAATAATTATTTGATCTATAAAGAATTATTTGATCTATATTTAAATTATTTGGTCTATATTTAAATAATTATTTGATCTATAAAGAATTATTAGATCTATATTTGATTAATTATTTGATCTCTAAATAATTGTTGAATCTATATTTTTAAAAATATTTGATCTATGTCATTAAAATTATCAGGTCTATATTTAATTGTTTGATCTGTACTTGAGTAATTATTGGATCCCTGTTTAAAAAAATTGGATCTATATTTAAAATATTGGATCTGTTTTAAAAAATATTTGGTCTGTGTTTTTATAAACTATTTGATCTGTATTTTAAAAATTATTGGATCTGTATAGTCAATTTATATTTTAAAAAATATTTGATCTATAATTAAATTATTGCATCTCTATTTTTAAAAATACTGGATCTATAATTTAAAAATTATTGGATCTCTATTTTTTAAAAATATTTGATCTATAATTAAATTATTGCATCTCTATTTTTAAAAATACTGGATCTGTATTTTAAAAAATATTGGATCTATATTTTTAAAACTATTGGATCTATATTTTTAAAATTATTGAATCTATATTTTTAAAACTATGGGACCTGTATTTTAAAAATCATTGGATCTATGTTTTAAGAAATATTGGATCTATATTAAATAAATTATTGGATCTATAAGAAGATATTGGATCTGTATTTAAAAAAAATCAGATCTGATTTAAAAAATTATTGGATCTATATTTAAGAAAATATTTGATCTGTATTTTTAAAATATTTGGTCTATATTTAAAAAAAAAATTGATCATGTTTTTTAAAATATTTGATCTCTGTTTTTAAAAATAATCTTTTTTTTTTAATTATCAGATCTATATTTTTTTTATGTATTGGACCTATATTTTTTAATGTATTGGATCTATATTTTTAAATTATCAGATCTATATTTTTTTAATGTATTGGACCTATATTTTTTAATGTATTGGATCTATATTTTTAAATTATCAGATCTATATTTTTTAATGTATTGGATCTATATTTTTTTAATGTATTGGATCTGTATTTTTTAAAAATTATTGGATCTGTATTACCAAAAAAAAACACCACCAAAAAACTTAAAAAACACAAATCAAACACAAAAAAGCCCAAACCAAGCAGACAAACAACAACAAATAAATTACAAAACACTAACAAACCAACCAAAAAAAAGCAACCCAAAGCCAACAAACCCACACCACCCACCCGGTGGGGTTGGGGAGGGTTGGGTTGGGTTTTTTTTCTGCTTTCAGATGAGGGGAAAACCCTCTAAGAAGATCAGCTCTGGGGTAGAAGCTACCACAGGCAATTTCCAAGCTAACTGCTGGTGATTAGGTGTCATGTAGAGTCAGGAGTTGCCATGGAATCCATTTGCTTCTAAACCAGCTCCTCCTGCTGGAATACTTTCTCATTATTATTTCTTTCAGCAGCACAAAAGGAGCTGGCTGCAGAAGAAATGTTATGATGTTATTTTAGGGTAAAGTTTCATACTCTGTCTGCAATCAGAGGTGAAATTAAAATCTACGTTTCCAGGCTGTATCCCTGCTCCAGCGTAAAGCTGCATCGCTGCGGTCGGGAGAAGGAAAATCACTGTGGGCTTTTTATAGGCTCAGCAAAGCAGGGACAACAAATTATGGCTCCAGGCTGCCTTTCAGCTGCCTGCCCACCAGTGAAAAATAAATGTTGTACCTGGTGGCCACTGCTTGCATTTTCACCAAATTATTCTCCCATTACGCTTAACTTTTTACCGTGCCCATCCTGGTGGTGGAATGCAGCAGCAGCCTGCCTAGGGCTGTCCTGGCACAGGGTGTGCCTGCTGGACACTGGCTTCCTCAGGCCACTGGTTGTGATGTCAGCCTCAGCGGATGGGTTTTTAGAAGCAAAAAAAAGCAAAGGATGTGGTCATGCCCTTCAAACTCCTGACAGGCCCATTAGTGGGCTCCCATTCTTCTGCATACAATGCTCTGCAGCAAGGCTGGAGGACAATACTGGAAAGCAACCAGCAATATTAGAAAGCTATGCCAGTGATTTGCAGCTTGGCATGTTAATACTTATTATTAATATTATTGTTTATTATAAACATTGACTAGCCTTGCATCTGGAAGCTCTAAACAGAAATAGGATCCTATTGTGATCAGCACTGTATGGAGATAAACACTTGGAGCTCTTGCCTCCAAGAGCTTGTATTGTAAGGTCCTAGCCCTGGTAACTGGTCTGAGTAGATGGATTCTTGTGTCCCTGTGGAGCCCCCCCAGCCCCTCAAGGCCATCAGAGCTTCCTGTGTAACCCTCCTATGTGGAGGAGTAGCAAGCAAGCTTCCAGTGCAGGGAGCCTGAGCCTTTACAATCCCTTCCTCTCCTGCCCTTTAGCAGTGGAGCTATGACCAAGCTCAGCAGTGACCACCATCTCACCAAGCTTCTGACCCTCCTTTATGGCCCCCCAGCTCTGCTACTAGGAAATCAGAGGGAGCTCTGCACTATGTGAGACCTTTCCCTCTCCAGCCCTGTGTTTTCTAAGGTCCCACAACAGCACACAGACTCCTGCACCCATGGAGAGGTCTGGGGTACCTCTCAGGAAGCTCCCCAGAGCACAACGGCCTCTGGGACAGGCACTGCCCTTGCAAAAGCAAAAGAGCAGAGGCAAGCAGAATGGAAACGGAGAATTCTTTATCCCAGAGGGAAAGCAGAAGAGTCGCTGGAGCCCTACAGGGAACAGAAGCAGCCCAGCCCCAGTAAACAATGAGGGTTGGGCTGTGGGGACAGCACAGGCAGCCCCAAGCCAAATGAGAGCCAGGCCATGAGGGAAGGGGCAGGACCCACCCCAGGCTACCTGAGCAAGCAGAGCAGGGCTGGCACAGGACTGGCAGCCAGGCTCAGACCAGAGCTGGGTCACCAGGCAAGTTCCTGGTGGCAAGGCAGATCCAAGGTGATGCCAGGAAGCCAGTCAGGGTCCCTCCCCAGGTACACACATAGCTGTGGTGCTGCTAGAGCAGGAACCTCTCCAGCCCAGCTGAGCAGGCAGGGGGGCAGAGGGGTGGCTGTGGCTGCAGGTGAGGCTGCTCAAGCCACTCGAGGCTCACTTGTCACTCTGGGACGTGGTGGTCAGCCCTCTCCTCTCCCACCACTGTGGCTGCTCTGACAAGTGCCTGTGTTGAGCTGTGCCCCGGGAGCATTTTGTGCTGAAGCCAGAAGTCAAACCAGACTCTGGACCATTCTAAGGTTTTGGCATGTTCCAAAACTGTAGCATTAACATCACCAAGCTACTACAGGAGCAAAGCAGTGACAATCTCTTGTCTGTTTGCCAGCTAAATCTGCTGGGAATTAGAGCAAGCCAGCCCTGGAGCTTCCTCCCTTCAACTGCAAGCAGTGGACACTCCTCAGGAGAGGCACTGCAAGGAAAATGTCCTTTTAATAAGCTCTGGCTTCAGCTGGTTCCAGCCAGCTGTGGCATTATGTAAACGGAGTCCCACCAACCAGTGAAGAATAGTCAGAATCCAGGGGTTGCAGAAACCATTTCAATAGTGAGGCAAAACTTAAATGTAATAAATATGAATCAGGGGCATCTGCCAAGCCTGGGGAAACACCCCCACACCCCAGCACCACTGCATGGCCTGGGGAAACACCCCCACACCCCTGAGCAACTGCTTTAGTGTAGCCTGACACAGGTTAAATCTGGATTCAGCCTTACAAGTCTGCTGCTGTTCTCCTGTGTCCCCCTTCCAGTGCAGGCAGTGGACCCCACAGGGCAGACATCGTCTCCTCGGCATCACTTGTGGAGAGATCAGTTACAAACTCAGTTCGTAGTGCAGCTGCAAGCAGTCATAGCATGGTTTGGGCTGGAAGGGATCCTAAAGACTCTTTAGTTCCAACCCCCCTGCCATGGGCAGGGACACCTCCCACCAGCCCAACTTGCTCAAAGTCTCATCCAGCCTGGATTTGAACACCTCCAGGAAGGGGGCATCCACAGCCTCCCCAGGGAAGCTGTCCCAGTGTCTCCCCACCCTCACTGTTGTGGTGGTAAAGAGTTTCTTCCTGCATCCAGTCACCACGTGTGGAAGGCAGAGGAGAGCATCCATGGGCCTGCAGAGTGCCCAGATCGTTCAGAGGCTGGTAAGTGACACAGGCATTGCTCCCAGCTCAGCACACAGAGATAATTAGTATTAAAGATTGTTATTGATAAGGATATTATTAAAGATATTTCACACAGATAGTTAGACTTGTAACCACAAACAGGTACAAGACTAAAACAAGTAAGGCTCCAAGTAAAATCCCACTTGGCCTGGCAAACAGAGCTGCAGTGCCTCTGACACACACCAGGCACCAGCTCTGGAGCTGTCAGGTAGCCTCACACCCTGTGTCCCTCTTTTTCAGTCTGATGAAGCTGCTCTCTGAGGTGATGGGAGGCTGGAGGGAGTTCCAGAGCAGCAGAGGAGGGTGGTTCCTCTTGCTCTGATTTCAGCTGGAGCAGCATGTGTGGTTCTGAGGCAGTGTGTCCTGGAGGTAGTTAAGATACTTTCCTCCACCGAAACAAAGCAGTGCTGCAAGCCTGTGACCTCTTCATCACCAGGCTGATGGTAAGAGCAGGCTGTGGAATGGAGCCCACTATTTGGGGCATTATTCTTTGGGGTGCTGAAATTTAAACAGGCTTCTGCTGACAGATTTTCCCCCAACTAATGAAGTAACTTCTTTGCTAATGAAAGCCAGGCCGTCAGAAAGGAGGTTACAGTGATAGCAAGGGGCTGGAGGGAGCCTGACACAGCGTACAGGAGCCAGCACAGATCTCAGGTGGTACCCAAGGGCTGTAGGAGAGCTCCCTCCCAAGGAGGTTCTTCCTTCCATGAAACACAGAATCATAAAATCACAGAGCATAGAGTAGCAGAATCACAGACTCATTTCCCTTGCAAAAGCCCTTTAAGAGCCTCAAGTTCAGCCATTCTTTACCTCTGCCAAGTCTGGTGCTAAACCACATCCCTCAGCACCACATCTCTGTGTCTCTTAAGCACCTCCAGGGCTGGGGATTCAAACACCTTCCTGGGGAGCCTGGTCCAGTGTTTGAGAACTTTTGAGGCAGCTTATTTGGCCTCCCTCCCACCAGCCTGTACCACGGCACAGCCCCTGCTGGGACACTCTTTGTTTGGGACAGGGAGAGTGAAATACAATCAGGCAAGCCCAAGCAAAAGAAGTAACATAGAAGTCGTCCCCATCATCCCTTTAGCAACTGATCAACATTGAGATCTCCTCTCAGGCTGCTCTTCTCCAGGCTGAAGAGGTCCCTCAGCCTCTCCCCATAAGAGAGATGCTCTCCTCAGCATCTTCGTGGCCTCCACTGGATTCTCTCCAATAGTTCCCTGTCTCTTCTGAACTGGGGAGCCCAGAATGGGAGACAATACCACAGATGTGGCCTCACCGGGGCAGAGTAGCTGGGTAGGAGAACCTCCCTCATCTCCCTTCATGTCCTCCAGGAAACCATTGAACTTCTTGGCCAGGAGAGCACATTTCTGGGTCAATGAGGAGGGCAGGTCCAACTCCAGGACTGCCCTTTAGGGTGAGAAGGACAGGTCCAACCTTAGGCAGATGTTTCATTCATCCCCTCCCCAGGGGCTGCACTGCAGGTGAGGGGGCACTGGCTGGGCCATGGAGACAGCATGAAGTGTGCCCACCTGTCCTGGTGTCTCTCCAGCAGTGCTGAGGGGACGGGACGGGGCTGGACAGGGTGTCCCTGGGCAGCCTCCCTCTGAATTACCTGAGCCAGGGGCTTGGTTTGGGGGGCAGGTAAGCACAGGACCAGTGCCAGAGGAGCAGCCCCTGCAAGGGGGTAACCCAATGGGTGACAGCAAGGATGCAGGGTAGGGGGTGCAGAGCCATGTCCCCAGCAATGGGCATCCATGTGGCTGGTGGTGGGGGGACCTGGGGCAGAGCAGGAGAGGAAAAATGAAACAAACCATGCAGCAGAAATGAATACAGGGGCTGAGCAAGATGTCTGTGGAGAGACAGAGAGGGCAGGAAACACTTTTTGAAGTCTGTAAGTTCTTCAAAGTTGATTTCCAGTCCCACAACCCTCCCAAACATCCCTTCTGAGGGCATCTCAGCCCATTTCAGTCCACCAGGATCCTTTGGAAATACAGAAGGGGGAAAAAAATGTGCCTGGGGGGGTAATTGTTACTGATCATAAAGTAGCCTTTTTTGTTTGTTTTTTGGGGGCTGGTGGTTTTAAGCTTTTTTTCATATTTAGCTGATGTTTTCATGGCCTGCTCCACGTAACAGCAAGATGGCTTGACCTGTGATCATTAGCAGGAGTGTCTCCACTAAGATAAGGGCCAAAAGTTGCTGACCTCTGACTCCACTGAGAAAATGAATATAAATCATCTCGTTCCATTTATACCAAAAACAATAAAACTGAAATGAGTGCGTGGTCAAGAGAAGTGTTTGTGTGTGTGTGTGTGTGTGTGTGTGTGTGTGTCTGTGTGTGTCTGTGTGTGTCCCCGTGTCTGTGTGTGTGTCTGTGTGTCCTCCAGAGCATCTCTTTAATAAATCCACAGATACAGTGCCAAAAATTCTTTCAAAGACTTACTGAAAACACCCAGCAGCTGTGGTGGTGCTGGTGGTGGTGCTGGAGTGCTCTCATTTCGCTGTGTTTCTGTGATTATTTTCGAGAGGTGCATTCGGAGTCGCTCAGATCTGAGCGCTGCTATCCCAGGCTCTCTTAACTGTTCCCTGGGTTTAGTTAGAGTCGGCTCCCTCCTCATCCCGCTCCTAATGACATTAGCAAAAGAGCAGGAATGAAGTACCTAGAGCATGGCTTGAATCTTGGAGGTTAAGATCTAGATCAGTTAAAACATATTAATTGCTTCTGAATGGTCTCAAAGAGCATTTGCCATCTATATTTATGTCAATAAAGCCTTGATGAGGGCACGGATGGAAATTCACATCACACTCCAATTCACCAGAGGGTACCCGAGTGCCTGTGTCTGGTCTCTTCAAAAAGCGGTCTGGGTGTGCAGGAGCCAAACCCTGTCCCTCTCCCCGAGCCTGTGTCCCTCTCCCCAAAGCTGTGCCCCTCTCTCTGGGGCTGTTCCCCTCTCCCTAAAGCTGTACCACTCTTTCTGAGGCTGCGTCCCTCTCCCCTAAGCTGTGTCCCTCTCCCCGAGGTTGTGCCACTCTCTCTAAGGCTGTGTCCCTCTCCTTAAAGCTGTACCACTCTTTCCGAGGCTATGTCCCTCTTCCTGGGGCTCTCCCGAGGAGAAAGGCATCCCGTGGGCAGCGGTGCGGCGCCGGTGCGCTGCCTTTAGCCTGCGGGTCCTTGCGAGGTCGGGTCCTGGCGTCCGGCCGGCACAGAGCGGGGGCAGGTAGGGGTGGGTCTGGCGTATCCGTCTGTCCATTCCTAACACCGGGCCAATGTGGGGGGTTCACGCAATCGTGGATATGACTGTGGTGGTTAAATTGCTAATAGTTACCTTCTCACAACGCCTTCAGGAAAACAGTACTTAAGCTGCTTATGCTTCAGGAGATCTTTCTCTCTGCACAAGAAAAATTTTTCTTTCTGCATAAGAAAAGGCCACTTCATTTTTGGAGAGGGGGTTAGTAAAAGCACCCAAATTCATTTTAAAAAAGATTATCTCGGAGTGAGCCAGAATGTGCCGGAGGAGAAACTGGATCAGACTTGTCTGATAGGGAAGTGACCCGATGGGGTTTTTCTTTCTTCTCCCCCATCTCTGCTTTGATTTACACAGTTCTCCCCACCCCCCAGCCCCTTCTCCGCACGCACACGCACACACTGCACTACACGCTGCACGATGTGCCTGCTCACACAAGTTTTCTGCTACAGGGACTCGGAAACTTGTCTGTGAAACGCTTTGCTTTCACCCAACCTTTCTTCGGAGATCCTTTTTTTACTGTGTGTCTTCTAAAACCCGGCTGGGCTGCGGCACCCGCTCATTCAATTTGCCCTCTCTTCTCTGTTTTCCAGAGTGTTCTCACGCAAGAATGGATACGTCTGAATTCTGTGGAGGAGGTTCCCCGGTCCCCTGCCTTCGTGACCCGACCCCTTGGTGCTGCCGAGCCTCCGTTCCGTGCTTCAGACACGGCGTGGGGAAGGACACGAGGGACCCCCCAGCACCTCCCGAGGCTCAGCCACTCCACTTGCAGGTGTCCCCAAGGCGCCGGCAGTACTCTCGCTGTTGTAAAGCCTTCTCCGACGGCGGAGTAGCTGCGGTGGGGTCAGTCCGTCGCCGTGCCTTCACTTTGTGACTTAAACAGCACCGTGTGACCCCAACCCAGCAGCCTCAGTGCGGTGTGGTGGTGGCCTCACTGCACCCACGGCGAGTGACAGTGGGTAGGGAGACCACGAATTTATCTGCCGTGGGCTGCCTTGTTCTGTCCCTGCAGCAGGGCAACGCTAGCTCTTATCTCCGCTATCACAAATAGCGTGTTTTGAGGAAAGAAATCAAGATTTATGCCTCTGAAATGGCCCCAAAACTCTCCCATCATTCGGGAACTGCCTCTTGAGATCTGCTGGGCAATGTACCCTGACCCCACGCCAGGGGATTTTCTCCGCGGTCGGTACAACTTGGCAAGCCGAATAATCGCCTTCCGTGCTCTGCTCCTTCCACATCTTGGGCGTTATCTACCGTGGCATTTACACACCAAAAACTAGCCAGGGACTCGTCGAGTCCAAGCTACCCGGGCTCCTGCCACTGTGGGAACCGGGACGGCCGCTGGCACCCGCCGGGAAGCAGCCCGAGTCCCGGTACAGCGGGAGAGCTGCCGTCCTCACCGGGGCTGAGCGAGCTGGGTCAGGGGGATGCTCACCTTCCCTGCTATAAACTAGCAGAATGTATCCTACTGATTCCTTTATTTTTCCCAACCCGAGGGTGTTGTAAAGGACATTCCCTGCGGCTCATGGTGACAAATAACTCGTGAGCTACCTGACCGTGTTAGCCCAGTTGTTGCCCATATGTCTAAATACCCTGCGAGAGACGTCAGGGGCGTTTAGATAGAGAATTACCTCAAATGAAAACCAGAAGGAATACATTGGGTGTTTTCTTTTTTTGTTTGTTTTCTTTCTTTTTTTTCCCCCTCTCTTCCTCTTGCCTCCTAAACTCACTTTACACCTGATTGCAGTAGGGCACAGGGAAGATTTTTTTGACAAAGCGATCGTTTCAACAACTTAACAGGGGAGTGAAGATAGGGTGGTGGTTATTTTTTTTCGTTCTTTCTCTCTCTTTCCTTCTTTCCTTCCTTCTTTTATTCTCTTCTCTCTTTCCTTCTTTTCTTTTTTATTTCATTATTTTCTTCTTTCTTTCTTTTTTCTTTTCTTCCTTCTTTCTTCCCTTCCCTTTTTTCTTTCCCTTCCTTCCTTTTTTCCTCCTTTCTTTCCTTCTTTCTCTCCATCTTTCTTTCCTGCTTTCCACACCGTCACTGAATGACTCCGCATTCCTGTTTGTTTAACGACGGGTCGCCTCGGTAAACAAGACAATCAAAAGAACATTTCAGGCTAGGTGGATCCATTTCTCTGCTGCTCGTAGACGCCTGGACACCCAGAGGAGTTGTTGAACGCCTCTCCTTCCATCCTTCCTTTATTTACCCAAATGAACACAGGGAAAGCTGTTAACTGAAGGGAGATTTAAGGTGATAAGCAGCAAAGCTGCAGCCCTCCGTGGAGCAAAAGGGACATTGCGCTTCCAAGGCTATTTTAGTGGTTTGGGATTTATTTTTTTCCCCCCACATTTTTCTTTGGAAAACCCAGATAATTCCTTCTTCCTCGAAATATCCCGACGGCCGCATCGCCAGTAAAATCTCATTTTAAGCAATTATTTTAGCCGAACTCTCTCATCAGGTGGTTTGGCAAATAAATTTCAGGCTTTGGAGGGTCCGGTATGGTTTTGGAAAACTCCACTGCTTCCCAGGCGTTCTCCTTCTATCTACTCTTTTTTTTTTTAAGGACCCACCAGTTTTAGGAGCTGCTTCTATTGTTGTTTTTTCGGTTGGTTGGTTAGTTGGGTTTTTTTTTTTTTGGCTATCAGGATATCAGGAGTAGTCCCACTCCCAGTGAATGAAAGACCCTACCACCGCCACCACCTCGTTCCACATCGACTTTGCGGGCAGTTTCAAAGTGTCTGTCTCCTGTTGCTGGAGGATTGAGTTTGGGGTAATTTTTGCTCGTTTGGGTCTGTTTACAGGACTGATTGTGGGTTTTTTTCAGCATGTAGCAAGAAGATCTGTTGATCTTTTTTTCTTCATCCTCTCCCCCTACCCCCGACACCCTGCGAGTCGACTCCCGCTGTCCCACAGCGCATCACCCCGGGGCTGAACCGTACCCCCTTAAAGGGGGGGTCTTTAGAAGGGTGTGACAAGGGACGTGGCTGAAGCTTGTTTCTCCCAAGAGCGCCCACTGTTTTTTTTATATTGGGGGGGGACACACACGCTTTGGAGGCAGTTAATTTCCCTCGGGGGTTTGGGCGGGGGGGGAATAAAACAGACGATCCTCACAAGCCACAGCCCACAGGGGAGCCTGAAGAGTCGCTTGGATGGCGATGGCCCCAAAACCCCCAAATAAATAACAATAAAGTGGAGCGGGCCGGTACGCACCGAGGGGCGGCGGGAGGGACATCGCGACCCCCCGCCTCGGGGAAAAGAGAGGCAGAGGGGCGGGGGCTGTGCCCGGCGTGCCGTGACGTCACTGCGCCTCCACCAATGAGCTACCGTGCGCCGGGTGGTGGCAGCCAATGGGAAGCGAGGTGAATCCGTGAGTGGCATTAAGGGAGGGCTTGGCCGGAGAGGCTGCCATGGGAG
>WBNM01017184.1:0-19595 GCA_013399055.1 Ramphastos sulfuratus | reverse complement strand
TTTTGGTTTTTTTTTTTTTTGGGTTTTGTTTCCTTTTTATCTTTTCCCCTTTTTTAATCTTTTTTTTCTTTTGCTTTTCTTCTTATTTCTCTTTCCTTTTCACTCTTTCTTATTATTATTTTTCTTATTTATTTAATAATTTAAAAAAAATCTCCCTCCTGACAGCGGACACTTTGTTGTGGCCCAAATTGTTTAACTTCTTTAAAAAAAAAAAAAAATCCTAGAGTGGAGGAGATTGTTAGGATGAAACCTATAATCTACATTTTGTCAGGAGTATCAAACTCATTCCGAAAGGAAAGCTCGAGCCGTTTATTTTTGCTGCTTGAATAACACAGCTGGATGATGCTTTGAGCTTGTGCTACACGGTTGCTCATCATTCATTCGCCAAGAACTGGCCTAAATGGTGCCTGTGGGATTAGGTCAATTTTAGTGGATCTACTTCGCCTCATTTGGTTACTAATTGGTTTCTTGTTTTATAAATCGAAATCTCATTTTCAGGAAATTACAAAACCCATGCAGCCAGTCCATGGAGGTAATCCGTGGGTCGGGGGGTATTTAAATGGAAATGGCTCTACAATGCAGCGAGTTATTAAGCAACAGTAAAACTTCGCCTCTATTTCCAAATGAAATGTGAGCTCGCTAGCTTCTTAGATCCCTAATAGACACATCCCTTCTAAGGCTACTTATGTAAATATGATAAACCAGACCTTGGGAGGGGGAGGGGGCGCAAGGAAAAAAGCAAATTTTATCTAGGAAAGGTTAATGTGGCATATCTTGGAAATCTTCCAAAATAGATTATGTTTTCCTTTGTCTTCGGCCACTTTAGCTGGGAAAATCCTTTGCCTAAAAACCGATTTAGTTATCCTTCCCCTCACAAAGCTGCTTGTTTCTATTCCAAACCCATTATGCTGTTGGCTCTCCAAATTACAAGAGAATCTTTAGATCTTGTTTCCGACCCTAATCCTGAAGCGAAAGGGAGAGCTGATTTCCTTGTTTTGTTTTAAATACACAATCAAAGAATTTGCAGAATTTTCTGCGGTAGGTCAAGTGCAAGAAATCACAGTTTGCCCCCCTCGATAGAAGGAAATTGGATGTTAAAGCGAATAGGCGGCGGGGGGGTTGGTAGTGGTGTGTGGTAAAAACGAATATTAACGGAGAGGGTTTTTTCTTTTTCTTTTTCTTTTTTTTATTTTTTTTTTTTTTGTCTAATCTTTAAATATAGTATTTAAGGGGCATCAGGAGAACCCGTCGGTGTGGGAGAGGCTGGATTTGGCAGTGAGTAGAAATAGTCTCCGACTCGAAAGTGTCTGAAACATCTGGGAAGGACAAATAATGGTCGGGTGTGACAGGACCAAAAAGGGTGGGGGGTGGGGGGGGAGGAATCTGTTCAAGTCGAGAAATGAAAGCTAATTTTCAAGCACTAGCAGCCAGAGCCCAGCAGCACCGGGTTGGCACCGGAACTCAGCGCTCCGTGAAGAACCGCCCTCCTGGGGGGGTGGGAGAGGTTCACCTGCCATGCCCAGGGGCTGTTCATTAACCCGCCGGCGTCGGGTTGTTTTCCCTTTTAGAAGAAGAATAATTGGAGTCGTAAACTTCGATTAATAAGCAACTTAAATCATAGGTGGGGAGTTGCAGCTTTAGTCCCGAATGTAGAAAACTGTCACTCAGATTTCTCTTTTTTTTGGCACGTCGCAAGGAGGTCTCTTGGCCCCCGCTCTGCTCTAACTGGCCGTGCTGGTTACCCAGCAGGGAAACCTCTGAGGAACTGGGGCAAAAACAAATATACAGCAAGTTCTTGTCTCACTTTCCCTGGAAGCTGCTCAAGATTTGCCAGCTCTTTGCTGATTCTGAGATGGGGGGACGGGGGGGCAAGGTGACCCTCTGTCCTATTGGCTGGTTCCTGGGTGCGGGGTAAAGGTACCTGTGAAGCCCCCTAGTGCATCCCTCATAAGTCCACCGAGTTTGGAGGAGGGAAGTCCAGGAAATTAACAAAAAAATCCCCCTTAATTGGGGAGGGGAAGTGAAAAGGAAGAAGCGTGCTTCTGCCTGAGGCTGCGGGGTGCCCCTGCCTCTGTAGGGCTGGGATGTTAAAGAGAAAGGAGAGACGAACCTGAAGAGATGGCCGAGGAAGAGGGGAGAGGAAAGAGAAAGGCGGGGACGAGAGGGACACAGGGCTGCGGCCCTGCGGAGGTGGGGGAGTGCCGTTGGAAGCGGGCGGAGGAAATCATCGGTGTTGCTGAAAGCGGCAGACACCTGGGTGAAGCCGGTCAATAGCCGGGGATGCCGGCGGTTGCCTGCTCTCGCCACCTTGCTCGTTTGTCTGGAAATAGCTGGAAAACGGGGTCTTGTCTTCTCCCAGCCCCGCCACTGCGGGAAGAAGACCTCTCCGGCTCGGCTCTCGCCTCCCCCGGCCCGTCCGCACCGCAGCCATCCATCAGCATGTTGGAGTTTTTTTTTTTCTCCTTCTTTTTCACTCTGTCTTAGTGTCTGTGCCTGTCAGGCTGAGCCTTATTTCATGCCATAAGCGCGAAAGGTTTTAACTGCCCTGTTTGAATTATTTCAGCAAGAACGAGGCTGTGAAAAGGCATCGCCAGTAAAGAAATAGTTTTACCCCGGAGTAGTAATTTCCATCTGGCTTTTATTCCTCCTCACTTTGCATAGGAGGAAAACAAGAGGCGTCTGAAATATTAGAGAGGACTGGAAAGATTAATTTTTTTGGAGGGGGTTGCTTGGAGGCAGATGATTCTTCTTTTCTGCCCTCTTTTCTTTCTTTTCTGCCCTCTTTGCGGGCAGATGGTCCATCTTTGGAGGCAAAACATCCCTCTTTGGGGACAGATCATCCCTCCCTGCAGACAGAACTATCCCTCTCGCTTGAGCAGAAGGTGGGGCAGAAGGGAAGTCACTCGGACGCGGTTCCATGGGGGCATGAGGGAAGATGGTCCATGCCATCAGACGGTGACTTTCCTGGGTTGTCCCAAAGTCCCTTTTAGCAGCTGTCAAAGCGCACTAGGCTCAGCTGCCGGCTTTTTGGGGAGGATCACTTAAAGGGAAAAATATTTTTAAAACATGGGTCTCGGGAAGAACTGCGTGGGTCACATCTGGTCTCCCCTCTTTCCCTCCCGAAACAGGTGATTACGAACCTTCCAGACGAGAGGATATCCACCTTCCAGGTTGAGTGGGGCTCTGAGCAGCTTGATCTAGTAGAAGATAACACTGCCCATGCAAGGAGGGTTGGAACTAGATGGTCTTTAAGGTCCTTACCAACCTAAACCGTTCCGCGATTCTGTGAGAGAAAATGTCATGGATCAAACTGGAAAGTGATCTCTGGCGAGCAGGGGGTCTAACCCATTTTTGTCCCTCTCCATCCAAAGCCTGCTGGCCAATGTCCCGACAGGTTGTGACTAGGCTCTGCCTTCTGCAGGGACAGGAACCACCGGGGTGCTGCCATGATCTATCCCACATCTCCTGCCGACCACCGCAGAGAGCTTTCGCTTCCCGGACACCATCCTGCCAAGCTAACCGCATCCTTCTCTCCATATCAAAGCCTTCCCCAGCACACCTCTTTCTTTCATTTCAAACAGCTCTCCGGGTTGTCCAGGATCCCTTCGGTGACGTGAGGAGAAAACGCGCTTTCACCAGCAGCCGAGGACAGCACTAAAAAGCCCTTTATTATCGGGCAGGCTGCTTCCCTAATTAGCTCTTAGAAATGAACTTCACTGTTAACTCAAAATAGGTATTTTGATATCTTTCTCTCATTTTTTTTTTTAAAATCCACAAAAGAGGCTTCTCTGTGCAACGAAACCCTGCCTAGTCCTACAAAGATTTATTTGTGTACAAGGTGGAAAACGAATACAAGCAGAACATTGACAAAAAGTTCTTCTCAAACGGGAGCCAGAATTTTATCTCCTCACTTTCTTTTTTCTTTGGTCTTAAATAAACAGGACTCGGAGAAGCCTGGGGCCACTCCAGCCGAACCAGCCCACTGGATAATGTTGGACGGGAACTGGGATCCCATCTTTTGCAGGTACTGATCTGGAAACGACAACCATATGGTATTAATGATTAAAGAAATCATTCCCTTTTCTGAGCTTTTAATTGCCACCTTGACTAATTTTTAACCGTTCACATGTTTAATAAAAAGGGGGGTGTGGGGGGAATAACTTCAGAAAGAGGAACCGTCTCGGCTGAGTGTCAAGGCTGTGGTTTGGTTCTCCCTGGCCCCAGCATTGTCCCCAGCAGGGCCCGAGCGGAGGGATTCACACTACACCCCTCTGTGCCAGGATACAGGAGCATGATGACTTTTCCCTAAAGTATCAATTAACAAGCTTAGGGTGGTGCAGAGCCAAGGAGAGACTCTAGGGACATGTTGAGGGGGGGGCGACAGACAGGCCGAGCAAGCACAGAAATTAGTGTGGACACAACTAAAGTAGAGCACATTTGAAAAGCTGCTAAGGTTTGAGCTATTAAGAATATTAGCGGTTACCACCAACATTACTTTGGGTGAAGTTGGGTGGCCTTTTAGTGGCCGATTCTGCCCTCGGTGCACCCACAAGTCCCATCCCTGTCCGCTGAAACATGCCTGACAAGTTGTCTCGTCCCTTACTTACAGTGTCGAAAGTTTTAGATCCTTCTCTCTCGCTTCAAGTCTCCTTAGCAAATATGCGCGCACTGAACTCCCCAGAAACAACCCGGAATGTGGTAGAAGTATTCGGGATTCCTGGGACCTCTTCTTAGAGGCTTCTCAAGCACTTTGTGTTGCTTTTGAGCTCGGCTCCTCTGAGAAGCGGGTTGTATTGGAATACAATCATAGAATCATAGAATCAACCGGGTTGGAAGAGACCTCCAAGCTCATCCAGCCCAATCTATCACCCAGCCCTAGCCAGTTAACCAGACCATGGCACTAAGTGCCCCATCCAGGTTTGTCTTGAACACCTCCGGGGACGGCGACTCCACCATCTCCCTGGGCAGCCCATTCCAATGCCAGTATTTGGATTCAGGAGTTTTATAGGGATCCCTCCCCAGGACTTGCCCGTTTCCTTCCAATGTCCGGACAGGAACACCTGTCTGCTAAAATAACTCAGAGGGACAAGCGCTTGCTTGGTGGATCTATCAGCTTTCAGGGGTGCTCCTATCTGCCTATCGATATATTTACACTTCCCGCTCCCTGGTCACTTTCTGCAGACCTTGGACGGGTTCATATTTGTCGTGGCTCCGGATGGCAAGATCATGTACATCTCGGAGACCGCCTCGGTGCACCTGGGCTTGTCGCAGGTACGTTGGAGGTCCAGCTACCCCCCGTGCCTGCCTGCCTGCCTGCCCCTCAGCCCCGGCTGGTGAGCGAAGGGCTTGCAGGGAGTGATGCTGGCGATGAATCCCTTCCTCTCCCGCTTCCTCCTCTCACAGGTAGAGCTGACCGGCAACAGCATTTACGAGTACATCCACCCCGCCGACCACGACGAGATGACCGCAGTGCTCACAGCTCACCAGCCCTACCACTCGCATTTCGTTCAGGGTAAAACACCCATCCCTCGCCTGGCCTGCGCAGCCGCGGAGGGCACCGTGCGGGGCAACAGACAGGGGCAGCGGAGCCCGCGGCTCACCCCTATGCCTTTTCCCCCTTCCCAGAGTACGAGATCGAGAGGTCGTTTTTCCTGAGGATGAAATGCGTCCTGGCTAAGAGGAACGCGGGTCTGACCTGCGGAGGCTACAAGGTGCGTGCCAACGGCCAGGACAACCTTCACCTGCCCTCCCCCACTCCCATCCCTCCCGCACCCTGCTCCAGCAGCGCGATGACAACGGGGACAGAGCTGGGGATCGATCCCTCTGTCCCAGCCTGGTGTCCTTTCTGTGACTCAGAGACAGAATTTCGCTTAGAATTTCAGATTCAAGAGCTCAAACCACAAACCCAAGCCGTCGAGCTCCCTGCGGTTTGGTTGGGTATTTTAATTAATTTATTTATTTTATTGTTGACTTTTAAACTGACCGCTGACGATCCCGAGGTGTTTGTGGAAGCTGTCAAGGTGACACAATTGCAGCCTTGGGTTAATTTGTTTCTTTATTGGGTAACTCGTCAGCTTCAGAGGCAGCTCTCCAAGCCGAGAGTGTTCTGCTCTGGTGCTTCCCACACTTCTGCTCAGAGCTCCTCAATGGGGACACCTTCTGCCCTCCTACCTGCTCCCCGCTTTTGTGTCAGCTGCACAAAGCTAGAAAGCGGTGGGAATTTGTAACATCTTCTCAGGTGTGGCGCCCGGACGTGCCGAATAGCAAGGACATCCATTGGACCAGGAGGAAACACCCTAATTATAGAGAAGTGGGGGTGGAAGAACAAAACACTCCTCTGTGAGGATACGTTTAGGAGAGGTACCTAAAACCACGTCCAAAAACCAGGTTCTGGCTACGGCTCTCGTCTGCTCGGTCTATGCAATAGACACATCTCACACATGCGACACAGGCACAAATGTAAACTCTTCCACACTCATTCACTCCTCATTACAAAGCTGGAGCTGGCTTGGCACTGTCGCGTCCTTCTCTTTTTGAGGAATAATAAAAGCCTCGTTAGTAGAAGGTGGTCCAAAAAACTCTTAAGTCGGTGGGAAAAAAATAACCAAAACCTCGTTGACTTTCGCGGAGCTTAAAGTGCTGAGTTCTGGTGTGGAAAAAAAAAGTCAACCCTGGAGAGAGGAGCTTGAAGCCTGGCACTGCCGCTTTGCCGGGAGGGTGATGAGGGGCAGCGGCGCCGGGGCACCCTGCGGGGCCACATCGGCGTCAACAGGGAGAGCCCGAGGGTCTGTCCGGGTCCTCTAATCTGTCACAGCCCACCCCACCCCGCGCTAGGCAGCCCCGATGAGCTTTCCTGTGTCTCCGGCAGGTCATTCACTGCAGCGGGTACCTGAAGATCCGCCAGTACAGCCTAGACATGTCCCCCTTCGATGGCTGCTACCAAAACGTTGGCTTGGTCGCCGTGGGCCACTCGCTGCCACCCAGCGCTGTGACGGAGATCAAGCTTCACAGCAATATGTTCATGTTTCGGGCCAGCCTGGACATGAAGCTCATATTCTTAGATTCCAGGTAGAGCTGGGGTTGTTTCCAAATCTACTCCCTAGCCTCTCCCTCCTTCCTCCTCAGGTCTCCTCTGCTGTCTCCTCACTCAATGATATCTGCTGCTTGTGTCTCTTGCAGGGTAGCTGAGTTAACAGGTTACGAGCCCCAGGACTTGATAGAGAAGACCCTTTACCACCATGTCCATGGCTGTGACACCTTCCACCTGCGATGTGCACATCACTTGTGTAAGGAGATGATGTTCTTTTTCTCCTGCTCCCCGACCCTCACCTTCTCCCTCCGCAGATTGTACTTTGGGTTTGTCAGTACCGACCTTTAGGTCGGAAGGGGGAAAGTCAGCTCACGGGAGAGGAGAAAAAGCAAAATCTGCACCAGGTTTTAGCGAAGCAAGTCGTTAGAGACCCAGTCTTGACCTGCAGGCAGGAGGGAGATGGAGGAGATGCAGAGTCAGCGAAAAGCTTTTTTCCTTCCCTCCTCAGCTCCCAGTTGTAGGACAAGAACTCCCCTGCACAAAACTCAGGCGCTCAGTTCACTTCCAATTCTGGTTAGGGAAAACTCTTTTTTCTTGCTCCAAAGAAAAGAACAGGGGGGGAAAAAAAAAGAAAAGAAAAGAAAAGAAAAGAAAAAAAGCCATGCCAGTGAAATTCAAATACTTTTGTTCCACTCCCACCAAGTCTCACAAAGCCTTGTCTGTGTATCTAATTTTGACTGCAGTAGTGAGCCCGATTCGGAGAGCTGTTCTTTATTCTATTTTGATATCTTGATGACATTAATACATGGATAGATGAATAAAAAGGATATTGATTTCCGGTAAGTTTCCTTAACAGAGATAAAACCCAAAGCCAGCTTTATAGAATTAATTCTTGATGACAATGTGTGGGGACAGGGGTGGTGGTGGGGATTCAACCTCCCCACGGTCTGCTAATTAGTCTCCCCGGACAGCTTTTGCTAACGAGCGAGGGAGATCAGCTCTGGGTTGGGGATGCCAGTGTGGGGGGTAGGGGTGGCGTTGGTCTACGCCGCTTCCCCATGCGATGCTGAGGGGGTTCCCAACCACGGGGCCGGGGGATGGAGGGGGGTGGTAGTGGTGCATTCCGCCCTTCCCATGGCCGATCTAAAGGGAGGTGGGAGCCGCGCTGAGCTTGTCCCTGCTTTGTCCCCACAGTGCTGGTGAAAGGACAGGTGACCACCAAGTACTACCGCTTCCTAGCCAAGCACGGCGGCTGGGTCTGGGTGCAGAGCTACGCCACCATCGTGCACAACAGCCGCTCCTCCCGCCCGCACTGCATCGTCAGCGTCAACTACGTCCTCACGTAAGTCACACCAGGTTGCACGGACTCGTTCCGAGCCGTGCCAAGACGTGTTTGAAGAGCCCCTTCCCCCGTAAGAGGTGCTGACCCCGCTCGGTGCCACAGTGCCCAGGCAGGGCTGCTAGGAAACACACTGAACACTTTCATCTAGATGAAGGGTTTCCAGTCTGCCTGCTTCTTCCCTCTTTTTGGAGAGAGGAAAAGATTTAGGGGTTTGGCACCCACATATTTTGATTCTTCTTTTGCCCCCAGCTTAAAAAAAAAATTAATTTAAACTAAAAAAGAAAAAAGGAGAAAGAAAAAAAAAAAAAAAGAGGGAAAAAAGAAGTCTCCACGCACGGAGTTATTTATACTCAACAAACAGGACATCTGTTTTTCTTTTCAAAAATCTGGGGTTTGAAGTTCTTAATTTCATCCAGAGTCTCTATCAAAGCTCCGAGATTTCTTTTTTGTTCTCGGAGAGAGAGATATCTTTACAGTAAACCACAAAGAAAGTTGGTGAGCAGAAGGGTCAGTGAAACTTTAAAAAAAGGTAAAACAAAAAAATAATATATTAAAAAAAAAAAAACAAACAAACAAACCAACCAACCAACCAACCAAAAAAACCCAAAACCCCAGAGTGACTGTTGAGATACCGGGGATCTCAACACCTCAACTATCTCCTGTACACGGGAATCGCCAGGTTGTGCTCTAGCTGTGCTGCTTAAACCGAAGTGCAGAGACCCAGTGAGGGTGGGGAAGCTTTCTCGGACTATTTTGAGGTGTTCGTCGCTGGTTTTGTCCTGTTTGGCGCTGGCTTTGTCAGCATTTCCCCCTGGACACGACAGCAGCTGCTGGCTGCACCAATGATGCTTCATTACGATCATGGTGCCAGCCAGGTCGGTTGCACCTTCTTGATCCTAGTACTGAATATCCTTGGTGCTGGGACTGAAAACTCCTCTGTTGCGCTGCTCCTGTTCCATCCCGGAGGCAGCTGTAGGTGTTGGAGCTGTCTGAGAAGCACAACTCTGCCCGTTCCTAAAACCGCGGCGATGGCAGCGTCGCGACCTCGCCGCTGTGGCTTTGGTGCACACGCGTGTGACAAGTGGCTTGGTGACCAAGTTTAAGATGCGTTTCTGAAAACGAAGCGGCTGGGGCCGGAGACAAGAGCTCTGCTGCTGTGTGCAGGAGCGGCCGGTGGCGTGGGGAAGAGGTTGCGGGGACTCGGCGCCTGCCTTGCCAGGGTGTAATCACTTGGGTAGGCAGGGTGAGAAGGCGGGGGCTTAGCGCCTGCGGGGCAAGGCACGCATTTGGGGGAGCGTAGGGAGTAAAGTGCCAATCCCTCCTGAGGGAAAATCGCTTTTATTTGCTTTAAAAAGGGATGTGGAGCGCGGCGGCGCCATCCTCTGGCGGTCACCCGGCGAGAGTGCAAATGCCCCCCACTCGCGTCCCCATATTCCCCCGGGTGCCTGTGTCCTCCGTGTTCTCTCGCTATCCCACACCCATGTGTCCGTTTGTCACCACGAAATCTCTGTCCCCGTGACCTCCCATCCTTCGTGTCCCCCTGTCCCCTGCGTTCTCGTTCCTCCACATTCCCATGTCTCTGCTACCATGAACTCCCTGTCCTCATGTCTATTGTGTTCCTTGTTCCTCTGTTCCCTTTCCCCCCTGTTGTCTTTCTCCCCTATATGGTGATACTAAGAACCAAGGAACCCAGAGACAGCTCCCATGTCAGAGTGGTTTTGCACCAGAGCTACTGCACGTTTTTCTGTGAGCACCAGAGAGTATTGGTCCTTCCCCTCTCCTTTAATCTCAAAAGCATCCATATCACTCACAGATCTCCACCTGAGATGACCCGGGTGGGAGTGAAGTCAGGTGGGGATGTAGCACCCTGCTCTATGGGAGCCAGTCAGACAACCCCTTGGGGACTGGTTTCCAACAGCAGGACCAGTTAAACTGTGTGGTGCCACTCACTGCTTTCCCTTCAAGCCAGTGCCACAGTCACCTCTGCTGTAACCCAACCCAGGATGGGGACCAGTGGCTCAGGGGTCCGTGGCCACCATGGCCAGGTGGGTCTCAGGCCATTTATGCCCTCCTCGACCCCTGCACTTCTCTGTGCTCCACTCAGCAGCCAGGACACTGGGGAACCCCTGGTCTCACTGTGCCCCTCCAAACTGGCACTGCAGGGCAGATGGCTTCCCCTCAAGAGCAGTACAAAACCAGTGCAGTTCTTCCTCCTCGGCTGGCTTGCTGCTGGGGGCAGCCTCTTTGTGGTTCTGTGCCCATGGATTTTAAGGGCAAGGTTGTGTTTCATCCTGTTTTCAGCCAGGCTGATGTGTAGGAGGACTGGAACTGTTCCTCAGCATTTCTCTCGGAGAATGATGTCACACCACAGCATGGCTTTTTCACACCTCGGTGTGAGGCACCCTCCTGCTCTTTGTGTCATTACCTCCAGCGCAGAGGAGGGCAGGAAAGGAGCCAGAGTAGGATCATAGAATTGTTTTGGTTGGAAAAGATCTTTAAGACCATCAAGTCCAAGAACTATCTAACTCTACCAAGGCTGGGGCTAAACCATGTCCCTCAACACATCTCTGCCTCTTTGACAGACATCTGAAGATTGGGATTCAACCACCTCTCTGGGGAGCCTGTTCCAGTCTTTGAGAACCTTCTAAGAGAAGTGTCTTCTAATACCCAACCTAACCCCCCACCTGATACAACTTGAGACCATTTTCTCTTGCCTTACTGCTTGTTACTTGGGAGAAGAGACCAACACCCACCTGGCTCCAGCTTCCTTTCAGGGAGTTATAAAGAACCAGGTGGTGTTGCCTTACATCTCTCTTCTGCAGACTAAATGACCCCAGTTCTCTCAGCTCTTCACCAGACCTGTTTTCTAGCCCCTTCCCCAATTTTGCTGCCCTTCTCTTGATCTGCTCCAGCACCTCAATGTCCTTGGAGTGGCCTCAAAGCCTAACCCAGTAATCAAGGTCTCTTCTGATATGAGGTAAGCTCTGCTCCAGGAGGGCCAAGTCTTGTAGCACTCAAAATTTGCAAGTGTTTAATGTATTTCGTTCCAGTGTAATCCCCATAGCTACTGCAGTCCCTGGATTGTTCCAGGAAGCCAGGAGCAGCCAGGACACATGTGTGTGTCTGTGTGTGCTTGGAGGGTTCCTCCCACACTTCACCCACCCAGCAGCGGGTTGCGTGGCAGAGCCGCCTGTGCAGATGTGGTTCCTGGCAGAGGTGCAGGTTTCCTCACTGCAGCCTCCTCCTGTTATAAACCCAGCCAGGGGAAAAGTGGTTATGAAAGAGAAAGTCAAACTGTTGCTGGGTACAGAAGCTGAGGAGAAAGCAAAGGAAGTGCAAGCCAGAGGATTTGTGTTCTGAAAGAGCAGGGTTGTGTTTGGGAGTGCAGGGTGGAGCTGGAAAGGTGGGATGCTGCTTGCCAAAGCTTCCTTTGAAAGTTGGAAACGTTGAGGGTCTTTCACTGAACTGGGGTGACAACAGCAAAAGATACCAGAATCTTTGGGAGATATGGTGCAGGTTTTTGACCTTCTGCGTCTTTGGTCCACTCACGCAGGACTTTTTCCCTCAGGGAAAACCTCAGGAGGGTTTTTGTTTGTTTGTTTGTGGAATAAGAAACGTCTTGTTGTTGTTGAGAAGAGCCTGAGTGCTCTGGTGGTTTGTGAAGGGGTGGGTACTGAGTGGCACAAATGCCAAACTGCTTTGGAGCACCAGTTTCACTGCAGGCTGGGCAGCAAGAATCTCTGATTTTGCAGCTCCACAACTCCCCTGGGCAATACAGATGATGAAAACAAAAAAGAATGAGAAAGGGTTTATGCAGAAGGGACCCCTGCCCCCCAGCTAAGGATATCAAAAAGGGGTCATTTCCATCTGCCATAAATCCCAAGCTTTGAGAAAGTGAATTCTGGGCTTGAGAGCAAATGTTTGTCATAAGTACCTCTGCTGAACTAAACAGGTAGGGGGGCAGCAGCATTCTAGCAACAAGAGGAAAGGTTATTTTTGTGTGTGTGCAATAGCAGCGTGTCAAAAATTAATACAAATGACCTTTAAGGACTTCAGCTTTCAAGCAGACATATTTGCTCTTCTCTGTATTCTGCTTGGCATATGTGAGTACAGACACAGAATATTTGTTTCTGTCCTTATTTGTTCTGCACACACAGTTGCCATACCATCGATTATTAGCTGTGCATGTTGATCACAGAGAGGGACTCCAGCACGAGTCAATTAATAGAGGAGCAATCACCGCAGTTAAGCTTATATTTAGACCGCAAACAGCAACCTGCCTTTAGACAAATGGGTGGCACGAGGTGCAAATCCTTTGGCTTTTTGAAGCCCTAGCGAATGTTGCAGTATTTTGCCCCCAGAGAAAGCTGAGGGAGCTTGCCTAGATCCATTTGCTCGTCCTTTAGCATTTAAAAGAATAGCAACGGGGTGGCGGGTACAGGTAAAATGGATTAGGTGCTAATTGCGGCTAATTTCTGCTCTGGCGATGCAGTACCTGTAGGAGAGAGTTCCAGCTGCCCCCTGAGAGCTGCATCGTGCAACTGGCTGGTTAGGAGCACACATGGAATGCAATTTGTTGAAAAGATTATTTCACAAAGAGCTGCCACCTTGACAAATGTTTTACTTAATGATGTGGTAAATGTAATTTAGACTAAATTAGCCATTAATTGTATCTACACACTTCATCTTTGCATTACTCTTGCCATTTGTAGGTTACTCTGCTCCTAGTAGGTTTAAAATGACTGTACCAGCAATGCGCTGTTGCTGCGTATGAGGGCTCAGGCTTTGACACACTTCTTCCTGGTATATTATGCAGGTTTCAGGGAAATTTGTGTTTCAGGTGGAAAAAGAAAAAAAGCTCTCCCCTCATTTTTTGGACAGTTGCAGTGAAATATTCTCACAGCTCTTCACAGAAATCTTCTTTTCAGCCTGTCTCTGGGACATCAGGTCTCACCTCCTCCTCTTCCCAGGCAACAGGAAGCTCCTCAAACTGTATTTTCACAGCTCCAGTCTTACTTTTCTTAATTGTTTCTCTCAAACTGACCTATTTGGAGCTGCTGCAGAGTGCTCTCCTCAGTCACAGGCAGGTACATGTTCTCTTGCTGCTCAAGCGTGTATTGGAGTGTGTAAAACAGCGAATGCTCTGGGAGAGTCACTGCTTGCAGAAGGAATCCTGCACACCCTTTCTCCCGTCACTATTGTAGCTCATTGTCTGAGTAAGTTTAGCCATCTAATCGTGACACTGGGGAGGAGGCTTCCTGACTTCAACAGCATAATGTATTTTTTCTTAAACAGTTGTAAAGAAAGTTGTAAATTCCATAACCAGCAGAAACAAAAATGCCTCTGTGTGAACGTGAACTCCGCCATTCGCTTAATCGTGCCCAGAACCTGGTCCCAGTTTATCTGCTCAATCTGCAAAGTGCTTTTTTTCCCTGAGACTGGAAAGCCTTCCATCATTCCCATGATTTGATTAGCAATGTAAATATCTAGAGGAATTGTTTTAATACATCAAAATGCTTGGGAAGCACATGTCTCAAAGCAGGGGGAAAAAAAAAAAAAAGCATAAAAGGATTCCTCTTGAGCGACTCCGGGCAGTATTCTGTTTGTTCACCATTAGTTTTTATTGCAGACTTGTCTCCCTGGAACATTGTTTATATATTTCCTGCAAATAGGAGACAGCTTTGTCCAGGTGTCCACAATACGTTTCTGCAGTTCTTCTTTGTTCATGTAGGGGCTTTTCCTAGCTACCATTTTTTTAATTCACTCCAAATTTCTGTGCTTGTATTTAAACCAGGTGACTGTAATGGCCAAGGCACTAAAACCGTGGGCCAGAGTCTACAGTCACTGCTGGTAGGAAGCAAGTTTTATTTGCTAGGGTGAGGATTAAAGGATTGCAGCTCAGCTCCACAGGAAAAAAGCAGTCATTAGTTTAAATGCATGCATGCTGATAGTCTCATACTGCATGAAAGTCAGGGCTGCAAACAGCTGTCTGTATTCCAAGAAAGAAAAGTGGCTTCAAATGCTTTCCACTTCATCCTGCTTCCATTCGGAGTGCTGCCTGTTCCAGGTCTTTGGAAACTCCCTTCTTCCAAACACTGGGTTATGGATCTTGTAAAATGCCTGCCTAGGATTGAGACACATCCAGCAGGGGCCATGGCTGAAGCAGTTCTTCTCTCCAGCTGTCTGCCTGGTTCCACTGATGAAAGCTACAGGGCTTGCACCGATGACTCTTACTCACTCCTAAAGTGGCTCAGTTTGTGCTTTAAGGTGAAGTGCCCCAGAGCTGCCTTTCACAGAAAGGCAGAATGGTAGGGGTTGGAAAGGACCTCTGAAGATCACAGACTCCAGCCTGGTTGCCAAGGCAGGTTCACCATGCAGGAGGAGCACCAGGGCTGGTCCCCAGAGGAGTGAAGCACCCAGCTGCTGGAGTGGTGTTCACAAGCCTGATGTTTGCCATTCAGAGTATGGAAGGGCAGGGAGAGGATGAAGTGTGACCAGTGTCTGTAGCAGGAGCAGCTGAGCTGCAGCCTCTAGTCCTGTGCTTCCGTGTAGAGGTGGTGGAGTCTTCATCTCTGGAGACTTCTGAGGTCTGCCTGGAGGATGTGTTCCTATGTGTTCTGCTCTTGCAGGGGACAGATGGACTGCTACCAGAGGGTTCCCTCCACACTATCAGTCTCTCAATACTCTGCACAAGACTGAATGCAGAACTGGCTCCTGCTGTCCTGGCACCAGTAGTGTCTTCCTCCAGCAGCTTTACAGTTTTCCTAACTCTGCTTCCTTCATCTGTTGTGCGTTTGCTCCCTTTGCTCTGGGCTGCATCCCAGTGCTGCTGTGGTTCCCGTGTCATTTGCTTGCAGTTATCATGAGATACAATAGGTGTAACAATTACCAAGCAGCTTCTGAACCGAGCCCTTCCCTCCACATTGTGGTGTTTCTGCTAGTTTTGAGTGGAGCACACACAAACGTGGTGTTTCGACAGGGGCTAAATTAAGTGTTAACGAATAAATCTCCTTTGTCCCTTCAACAGTGGCAAGTATCTGTTTAAAATCTAATTCTCCTTCCCTCACCTCTCTTTTGTGCTTTACAGCATGGGCCAGGCTCCAGCACACATGTTCATACTCAGTAGGTTACTTCAGAGCAGCCCCTTTCACTTTGATGACACTATTTATGGAGGCAGGCAGCGCTCTGTGTGAACAAGGGTACAGCAGCTGACCCTTCTGAGGGCTGGGGATGGCTGGAGTCTGGAGTCAATCTCATCATCTCCAGCACAGTTAGGGGAGTTATTCCTCTTGTTGTCTTTTGTTATCATCCACTTAGTGCAATTAAATTGGAGAAGTCCTGATTGAGAAAAGCACTGGAGCACATGGCAGGCTCTAGGAGTGCTTAGACATCACTTTCAGTCCATGATTGTATCCTAGAGAATTCAGTTCTGAAATAGAAGAAAAAATAAAAAACAACCCACCAAAACAAAACAACCAACAACCAACCCTTAGGCACAGGCTTAGAAAAAAGAATATTCCTTGGCTTTGCCAAGGAGAGATGGTTGGAAGGATGCATTTGTTACTGTGTTGAATTGGGACCTAATGAAGAACAGCCACAGTTGTGCAGCTACAACAAACCACTGGGTATAAATCTTGGGGGGCAGCGACGCTGAAAAGAACAGCTCTGATCTGCTGGAGTTTCAGTGCAGCTATGGAAACTCAAATGCCTGCCTAACTCGAGTTTGGCTGCATCCCTGGCATTGTGTGGATGTTTTGACATAACCTGGAGTGAAGATCTTTAAAGCCATCCAATCTTCAAGGTTCTCACATCTGTGCTGCGGGTTGGAGAGTGCACACACAGGGCCTGCCCCGAGGGCAGCCTGTTCCTAAGTAGCCTGTGGCTTTCCATCATCTCTGTATGAAGTTTGGCAGCTGCTAGCCTGGGCTGTTGCTGTACAAAGCTCTCTCTCTCTGACTTAGGCTCTGGTTAACTGAAATCCACCCAAAGGCACTGCATGCTATTTTTCTCTTGCTGTTTCCAAAGATTGTTTTGTACACAGAAGAAAATAATCATCCGTAATGACTGTGTCACCAGGCATATCCCAGTAGAATGTTTGCTGAAATAAAGACTGGAGTTGGGGATGAAATAGCCTGGTACCATCATCCCCTCTGCAGCCAAACAGCTGAAAAGTGCCCCCCACCCCCCCAAAAAAAAAAAAAAATCTGGTGGTCTTAAGCTGTGAGTAGGCAAGAATCCCAGAATGCCAGGTTAGAAGGGACCCCAAGGACCATCTGGTGTCACCTTTCTAGGTGATGGTGGAGATCAAATGAGATGGCCCAGCAAAACTGAAGTGTCATCTTGTGGAAGATGATCAGCACTCCTTAGTGCCTTCTAGTGTATGGAAACCAGCAACAGGGGTGGGAGTGTGGCTGTAGTCTAAAGAAACCTGCATAGCTGTGTGTCTTAACATGAGAACATGCTTCTGTGGTGGTACTTGGTGTGACCAAGAAAGCAACAGGAGAGAAGGTGCAGGACAGCATTTGCAGAGGGGTGATGCTCTGGAGTTGCCTCACATGATGAAGAGTCTGTGGAAGGAAGTTGTAAAGACCATTCCTAAGCCCCATAGAGGAGACTGTTGTATGTGACCTAAGAATTCAGAGTCCACAGCTATATAATTGTCTTGTACAGCTTCTAAACACCCAGAAAAAAAGACTCTTAAGCAATTTTGGGGTGGTTTTTCAGTTACTGTTACTTACAAAACATAGAAGAGTCAAAGCTTGACAGCATCTTGGCTGGTTTAGGCCTTTTCCTTGCCATGGGAGAATGGAACTGATATGAAGCTCTTGTCTCTAAAAAAAAAAAAAGTGCCTGGATGCTGAAATGAAACCACCCAGCATCCTTCATGAAATCCATGAGGAGCTTTGGTCCTCACAGTGCAGCAGGAATCTTTAGTATTTGGAAACCTGTGAATCCATCACCTCTGCCAAAAAGCCATCAGCATCCTCTCAAATCCTTTTGTCCAAGCAGAGCTATCTGGAGTGCTGCTGCCAATAACTTCTGCTCAGTTAGGTACACAATAACAATGTATTCAATTGAGTATTTTTATTCATAGAATACATCCTGAATTTATTTTAGCAGTTTAAATAAGTGAGTTTAATGTATATTTAGTCAAGCATTACAGTAGTGAGGGCTTAAGCAGATTAGAAATAAACGAATCCAATTAAAGGACAGGTCTGTGAAATTTGATGTGTCATAGGCATGACTGAACTGTTTGCACAGCAGCTATAAAGAAACCATTAATGATTAACTACCTAGAAGAGGTTTAATCAAGGCTAAAGGGTGTAGGAAATAGTTAAAAACGTTTGTGTTGAATACATGGAGATCCTGAGGGAATAAAAACCTGCCTTGCCTTGGTAGTGACATGGGAGCTGGTCTCAGGAAATGAGTCTCTGGTGATCTGTGGCAGATGTGCAGCTGGGGGGGCTGCAGCTGAGAGTCAGCTCAGTGACATTAGCTACTGTGCACTGAGAGAGGAGACTGCTCCTTCCAACACTCAGCTCAAGTTTGAGAGGTGATGCAGACAAAGATCATCAGAGGATTTTAGGGGTTGGAAGGGACCCAAAGAGATCATTGAGTGCTTGAACGTGTCCAGAGAAGGGCAGCAAGGCTGGGGAGGGGCCTGGAGCACAGCCCTGTGAGGAGAGGCTGAGGGAGCTGGGGGTGTGCAGCCTGCAGAAGAGGAGGCTCAGGGCAGACCTCATTGCTCTCTGCAGCTACCTGAAGGGAGGTTGTAGCCAGGTGGGGTTGGGCTCAGCTGTCAGGCACCCGGGGGCAGAATGAGGTGACACAGTCTCAAGTTGTGCCAGGGGAGGTCTAGGCTGGAGGTTAGGAGGAAGTTGTTGCCAGAGAGAGTGATTGGCATTGGAATGGGCTGCCCAGGATGCTGGTGGAGTGCCCATCCCTGGGGGTGTTCAAGACAAGCCTGGATGGGGTACTCAGTGCCATGGTCTGGTTGCTTGGCCAGGGCTGGGTGCTAGGTTGGGCTGGGTGAGCTTGGAGGGCTCTTCCAACCTGCTTGATTCTGTGATTCTAAATATTATTTAGGAAGTGCAGATGATTTTTTTAAAGTGTTTTGAACCCCTAAATGATTACAGAGAAGTTGCTACAAGCATTTAACAAAGGCTGATGCAGCTCAAGGTTTGAGATGCCTTCAGGGGAAGTGCTCTGAGCAGTTTTCTGGCCATCAAACCCCACCACTGCTAGGGCCCTCTAACCCAAATTTCTCATGATCAGGCAGATTCTGTTATATACAAACACTTCTGAGCTCTAAACATTTAATTTGGCAAGCACTGGATGCACCTTGGACATGACTTTTAGCCAGTTGTGGTGCTGGGCTGCTCACAAGAACTCCCAGTATAGATAAACATGGCAGGATTGAACTGAGATTATATTATTTCATTTCTTGAAGCATTCTTTTTTTTAAAGTACTCTCTGTAATTAAAAATGGTGATTATATGTATTTAGCCTAGCACTCTATCCACAAACAATAATAAATCCCTGGTGCACGTTTTGATCTAGCAAATCAAGGTAAATATAGTGTAAAAAGGGCTCCTTTGGGAGCCAGGGATGCCTGACGGTGTGGTTGGGAATGACGAACTGTGCCTTCAGGCTGCCCATGATCACCTAGAGGCCAGGATGTTTTGTTTAGCTCCACTTGACTGTTAAATGACTGCAGGCTGAGAGCAGAAGCCGATCCAGGAGCATGCACAGCTCCTCCGACAGTGCTTTCCTAGAGGACATCCTCAGACATTGCTGTCAACTGATCCAGAGAGGAAACTTTGGGCTTCGATTTTCTTGCATGCCTCAAAGTCTTTAGTCAAACTTCTTGCTTTGGGTTGCTCTGCCTTTAAAAGCAAGCACAGAAACATGATCTCAGGTATCTGAGCCTGGTGGCTGGAGAAGCTGTCAGCGTTGGCTCAGCCAGATGCCAGCAGCTACCATTGCTCATGCAATTTATAAAGGGTGCCTGGAAGGCAAGGAAGGGATCCAGCACGCAGGTCTCACACTTGTACAAGCAGGTGCATTGCTCAACTAGGAAGTGTGTTAGTGGTAAGCAACCACTTGAAAGACCTTTGGAGGGTCTTTTTGGTTTGGTGAGCAGTAGGTTAGGTCTGGATGGGACTTTTCCTTTGAGAAGTTTTGGAAAGGAAGTAGATGCTTCATAGAATGGGTTGGGATGGA